>JBAMJV010009053.1:5000-66290 GCA_037951105.1 Echinarachnius parma | reverse complement strand
TTTCACGTTATATGTCTGTATGAGTAATGAGCGAGAAAATACTGAGTGATATTTGCTAATTTTCCCATTGGCGCTGACTGTGTACACAGTTATAAACCAGGGGCCGTAGACAACGGGGGGGGGGGGGGGGGGGGGGAATGAGGGGTATGCATCCCCCCACCTCACAAGGTGGGGGGGGGGGGGGGATGACATGTAACAATCATCCCCCCCCCCCCAGGTTTTAGAGAAGGCCTATATATATTTTTTTGTGTAATCTGTATACGAGTGTAAGAACAAAAATTATTATATGACTAAGACTTGTTAATATCTAACGTTCAAAAAGTAAATTACTAAATCTAATTTTTCCCTGCCGCTCGGGTGACGCTGCGAACAGATTAATCTCGCTTGTTGTGTAACTTGCGTATGGTCTGTAGTGGAGGTATTTTTTCTGTACCGGGGCCACGTGTAGGCTGGCATTGCTCCCTGGGCTTGTGTGACGTGCACCAACTTGGCACCATTTCAAGTATATAAAGGCAAAATCTCTCCCGTGGGAGGGGGTATCCCCCCTCCAAAACCTCCCATTTTTGGCTCTGCCCCAAGCCCTGGTAGCTTCGCCCCTCGGACTCATTCTTGGCTAATAGGCTTATGTTGTTGGTATCATACATAATCCGTGGCATAATGGGAACTAAAATATGAATACAATGTTTGTGGTGTGTGTGTTTGGGGTACATATTTATTAGTGTGTTCATTATTTGTTTTCTTCGTGATGTATATTTAAAATTTATAGTTGATCAAATCATAAACCGCTTTCCCAGATACAGTCAATGTTAGCCCGAATTTCCTTTCTTAGGTAAGCATCCAGATTGCACAATTTCAAGTCAAAAATGCAAAGCTCCCTACCCGTGGGGAGGGGGCACACCCCCCCCCCCCACACCCCTCGTCCACACCCTCCCACGCTCCGTCACTTCGCTCCCATCGCAATGTCTCCACTTTCACATCTGCGTCTAAAGTTGCAGCCCTGGTGAGTGTGGATGGAACATGAGCCCCTACATACACAAAATCGTGAGCCCCCCTTAGGTATTTGCCCCACCCCCCCCAAAAAAATATAATAAATAAATAAAAACTGGCTTCCGGCGCGCCTGGTCCTCGACCATCTTAATGAATGATCTTGGGCTGCGAAAAAAGTGACGTGCCCCCCCCCCCCCCCCCCACCCCCTGACGAGGACTTTCAACTAATTTCCTCGGTTCCGAAAAAAACGTTGGCAGGCGGTCTCGGGCGCGAAAAAATGGTCTTGGTCGCGTGAACGGCAAATCATCCCCCCAGTGTAAGAACCTGTCTACGCCACTGTGGACGCCACTGATGGATACTTTCAACATTGCGAACGCTACAATCGCAAATCCTTTCTAACGAAAGGGAAATTCGAAGAAAAAAACCTTGTTCCATGGTTTTCTTTGGTATAACGAATACAACTAGGTCTTAGAGGAACCACCCGCTATTCAATTAAGTTTTGTGAATTGGACAATGTTACTAGATCCATCTCTTTAAATCAGCCCCCATTTCCCCTGGTTAAAACAGAGAAAAACAAACTGCATCGATTGATTTCACCTCACGTTTTTAATTTTATTTTAATTTGAGGCCGCGTTATTTAGAAATTCCGCATGACTATAAATTCATGTTGTTATTTTCCATGACAACCATTTAACTTTAACAAGTTTGCCAATGGGTGAGTGCATAATTATTACGGTTATGACTTTTATTAATTTGAAATGTACCAATGCTCTGCATGCGCTGACATTTTATATCAAAAATTAAGGCAGGAACTTAATATGTTTACAATACGTGATTAAATAAGCAAAGTGACCCATTCATTTGCCAAGGGTCCCAACAAAATAAAAACATGCATTTAAAAGAAAAAACAATCCTCTAACTGTTTATGAAATATAAAAAAAAAAATAATAATTTGGTGCGCTTCAAGTATGAGTCAAGTTGTATGCGAGTACCCCACTTATTCATAATACTGATATTCATAGTGATATAAAACATAAATCAAAAGAGTTGCAACAGATTTGAGTTTGCTACTACAATTACTATATACTACTACTACTACTACTACTACTACCCCCCTTTTCAAAATTTTAAACTGGGTCTCTAGACCAAATATAAGCGATCTCGACCTTCATTTTCGATGGTTCCCTCGGCCTCGAAAATGTCGAAAATTGTTAGTCTCGGCTTCGAAAATTGTCCTACGACTACCCACCCCCCCCCCCCCCCCGCCCGCTTACATGATTCTCAACACTGGGTCTTGGTCTCGGTCTCGACAATTTTGTGACCGGACCTGTTCTCGGCCTCGAAATGTCGAATATTCGCGGTCTCTCGGCTGCAAAAATTGTCTACGACTACCTCCCCCCCCCCCACCCCCCCCCGCTGACAGAAATTTTGTCTGAAGAAAACCCCCCCCCCCCCTTAAAAAAATCCCTGGGTACGCCTCGCTACTACTACTACTACTACTACTACTACTACTACTACAACAACAGACTATGACCAGAATGATGATAACAATAATGTAATATCGATTTATAAAAACGCGAATAATTTGATGGAAAATCTATATAGCGCTCTTATTTGAATTTTCACCTTGATCGATCAATGGATACACACACTAAATCAACCGCACATCAGGTGCACGTCTCAACTCCCTGAGGAGCATTCTATCCAGGCTACATTGATGCGTGCACATGCATTTAACAAAACCCTCTATTCATATGCCGAGTACCCGTAAGGTGACATAACATGATTGGAACCAACAGCTAATATAAGAATAGGAATTGTCACATTAAGTTTTTTCTTTTGATTTTTAAAACAAATTTATTTTAAAAACATTGATAAGAATTACGGCTATAATGATACATTTACTAAAGGTACTAATGGCCCTACTTCGTATTCAATGCTAAAGGTGTCAGTGAATAATAATGAGACTGCAATTAACTTATTAATGAATACAGTGACGGATCTTTTCGACCCCAAATATAATAGCTTAATATAAATTACACAAGCAATGACCTGTATTTGACTAATACATTCATATAATATAGAACAATATCAAACAATATGAGATACGTTACCTTGGATTAAGACAGTAACCACATTAAGTTCAAAAAACCCCAAAATGGTCCTTGTTGTTTATACAAATTCTGTACCACAAATCAGGAAGAATATGAGAAGAAGAGAGTGCTCCTTGCCTATTTTAATGGATGATGTATCCTCGCATCAAACGCGTCCCATGTCCCTTGTCCATCAGTCGGTAGCAACTAGAGTTGAGGGCTATACGTTTATATAGGTTGCGTATCCTTCATTTTGTGCACATGTATTTGTAATTTAAATGATGCATGCATTGCATTGCCAATCTCCGTCTTCTTCCTCCTCCTTCTCCCATGGCTCGGCTTGGAAGACAGCGTTATATAGCAGAATACACCGAGGGTTTGAAACGGTTGCTCGGCAACCACAGCATGATGACGTCTCGTCAATAATAGCTCGGCGGGGCGTTCTCCTCGTGGTGATTCTAAATATGACGAAGAAATTCACTTCAATTTGTTCAAACCTGAGTATAACCCGAGTCTGCATGGTGTGAGGTGGGTCAAAATTGATTAAATTGTGCGTGCGTAAAAAGTAGAGGAAACCATTAAACTGATGGAGAAAGAATGTAAACCCCTCACTTGTTAACAATGTTGATGGTACACATTTACTAAATGCACCAAATAAATGTTTGTCCTTCACAGATGGTGAAATTTGCTGTTAGCAAGCGACTAACAGTCATATCATTTTAAATTAGAAACTGCTTTCTACTTGTATACGAGCAGAACTCCATCATAGATGTAGGACATGGTTTAAAGGGCATCAAGCAGTGGGGATGCTACACAGCGGGTCGCCATTTGAACTGGGCTAGTTTGCGCGCACCGCATTACACTGAGCTAACGTGCATTACGCACCGTGCGCACGCGTATGCAAGTTGGCACGCCCGCGCAATCTCCTTTGACGAATCTGAACTACCTTAAAGCCATGGTTTGTACAAACCTCCTTTGTGAATCCAGGCCAGAGTGTTTGATCAAAATCCGAAGTTGACTAAATGTGGGCCCCACCTTTATTGTGATATGTTTAAAGCCTATACATTTCTGAAAATATTTCAGACAAATAATTGACAAACTCTATATTGAAATCGTTATTCTAAAAAAAGAAATATCACATTCAAATGTTTATGGCTCCCGCAACGAAGTGGCCGGAGGCATTTTGTTTTCGGTTGTCTGGTTTTCCTCGTTTATCACGATATCTCAAGAACCAATTGACCTATTGTCTCTAAATTTGGTACATGAATGTATCTTAAACGGGATAGTGTTGTTTTGGTAAGACTGAACTTTAACAACCAAAACCTGCACAATAACATTACAAATCATATCTCCACCATGCTTAGAAGGGTAACAAAATAACAAACGAAAAAGGAAAAAAGCCTGTTATCATTCAAAAGAAGCCGTTAAAAGACACAAAAGGCGCTTTCTAAAACGCGCATTGTTTAAAAAGAATTCACACAAAAATTGTGCAAGTGATGTTTTGTTAAAATATTGATAGAGAGATCATCAACAACTAGTAAAAACCTCTTTTAATTTTTTTGAAAAAGTGTAAGCATTTTATATATTTTTTTTCTCAAATTATCGAATAAATCTGGGATCCCAAGTGTATTCCGATCGGATATATTTATAACTATTTATAGCTGTTTCTGCACCCCGATTATGATCAAATCAAGTTTATGCTGTCATTAAAATTGTATGCTCTTTCAAATTTGACACTAAGTTTACCATTACCTCACAAAATCTGTTTTTCCTGAAGCGCCCTATATACTTTAAACTGAGCTACCCCCTTTATTTTGATTCATTCTTCAACCAAAATTGACAATTGAAAATGAAAATGCTCTTTGCCAGAATAAGCGTAAATTCATATTATAGACATGGTAGAAGGCTCATAAGTTTAGTAAGGAAGATAATATTCCTTTTATGGATTCTATCTCACAGCCTCTCGTTACAATTTCAAAAATTATAACCTGACATCTACAATTGATAATTTAAACGATTGATGGGCATGTATAGAAAAACCCTTCTTACGAGATAATGCAGGTCATGTTCGTATTATTAATAATTGTTTGTTTGTGTTTCTTTCATGTATTCATACTGTCAATTAAAACTCGCTATCAGCCATCTGGCTGTTTTTCAGGAAGTCCGTATAAATAATGCACAGTAAACAAACTTAACAAATACCATTATTTACAGAAATACACAATTAAAAGGATAGTTGAGTTTTGGTATAGAGGGCGCTACACATAATAATTTTGTGTGAGATAATACAAAACTGAGTGTCAAATTTGAAAGAGCATAATAGTCTTATGATGGAATGAACTTGATTTGATCAAAATCGGTTTAGAAATGGCTAAAAATATGCATAAACATAATTATAACCATTTGTAATAAATGTGGGACCCCACAATTATTAGAGAATTTTGAACCAGCCGTTAAAGGGGAAGGATCTCCTAGCCTTCTGACTTACTGGATGTGATGAGAGCATAACTTTTGTCATTTCTAGTCACTTATTTCCTCATGAATATTCCCAATAATGAAAATAATCAATATTTTATGGCCCACTTTCGTCTGCTTTCAATGCCAACAGGAGGCGGCCATTTCTTCAACTTCTCGCGGTGAAATGACGTGTCAGGCGGAGAACACAATAGCGGGTTACGATAATGCTATTGTGTTCTCCGCCTGCCACGTCATTTCACCGCGAGTAGTTGAAGAAATGGCCGCCTCCTATGGGCATTGAAAGCAGACGACAGTCTGTGGTCCATAACATATTGATTATTTTTGTAATCGGGAATATTCATGATGAAATAAGTGACTAGCAATGATAGTAGTTATGCTCTCATCACATCCAGTAAGTCAAAAGGATAAGGGTTAATTCCCCTTTAATAATTTTGTTTGAGTGTTTCCTCTTTTCAAAAATTAACAACAGATGTTAGTTGTTGATTATGTCTCTATCGAATCACTATTTCAACAAAACATCACATGCACAATATGTTATTTAAAATGGATAAAACCAATGAGTTTTGAGAGAGTGCCCTCTTGAGTTTTAACGGCTCTTTTTTAATGATATCAGGCGTTTTACTTAGTCATTTGTAATTGTGTATTCCTTTCGAGCATGGTGGAGTTATAACTGTTAGTTTGTAATGTAATGGTGCATGTTTTGGTTACTAAAATTCAGTTTGACCAAAACTGTACTCTTTACCAAAACTCAACTATCCCTTTAAACTTACACTAAGATAAGACAACGTATCTAAAACACAAGTGCAGTATATGGTATATAGACGTGTGGAAGATCCATGGGTATATCATGGTATGATTGTTCTCCCTTTACCAAATTTGACGGGATTATCGAAATTGTTTGTAATTTTATTGATCTTATTTTTAAACAATTTGAATATACCTATATTTTATAAGCAATATATAGCACTATATTTAGCATTTAGCAGGTGTTTGGGCGTATTGTTTATCTGTCTGTAAGAATAGTATAAGAAGGATATTTTTGAGACATGACTATTCGAGATCATAAATAAATCTGAGATAAATATTTTAATAACAACATTTGGAGGTGCAAATTAGTGCACTAGCTAGGAAATTACTTAATGTCCTCTCGCAATATTTACAGGATAACAATTTCAAATTAATTTGATTTTATTTATATTTTTCTCCGTATGTATGAAGTCATTATAAATACCTTTATTTATGGTTAATGTAATTTACGATATTTGTGTCGATAGTTCACAGGAAATAACACCTTTAATTTTTGTAAAACGGTAATTCCCTATATTGATTCCAATCTACTCATCGATCAGTGGCGGGAGTCCCGATGTGAGAGCACCATTGAAAAGGGTAGGCATTGTCTAGTATTGTATATATTTATATTGTTTGATGTGTGGCAATGTACCCTTATGTTGATGCCTAACTGCACATCAGTGGCAAGAGTTCCTATGTGAGAAAAGCATTTAAATCATCATTTATATGTTTTTTTTTCACACGGTATTTAGTTATGGATGCAATCTGCAGCTTTTAAGGAATATTTTGAGTTACCAGAGGAAAACCGGTGATTTTGCTTATAGTTTTAAAGTGAACTGAAAAAGTAAAACAAATATGAGTTCAAAATTATAATTATTATGCCTAAGTTGTACTAACAAGCACAACTTATAAGCCCATGAAATGTTTGCAAAGCAAATTGAATTTTGAGTAAGTTCATTTAATTTTTTTTTTTTTACATTGCTATATTTCATTAGTAGTGCCATAGTAGTATATATTTATCAATATATATTTTTGTAATACCTATCCGCTAATTGTTGTGATAAAAAGAAAAAAGTATTGATTGTGATATCCTAGCAAACTGATGCCCAACTCCACATACCATGTATGAATGGCGGGAGTCCCTTCATTGTGTGAGAGATGCATTGCCGCCCCCACGTCACTGACAATATTTGAAATAAGGATAATTATAGAGTCAATTTTCTTTAGTACAAAATAATGTAAATTTTATGATTGTTATTTTTGAAGAAAAAAATATCGCGATACCGTATTCATTATCTCAAAAGTTATATCGGTGCCACCGTGGCCTAATTAAGTCCCCCTCGCTCCCTCTGTCTACGTCTATGAGCGCACTCTTATTTTGTTGAACAACAACAACATCAATGAGGACATGAACAACAACAACGACAACAACAAGAACAACAGTTTTCCGGATTTCCGCGCCATATTCAATTCGAATTTGCGGGGGCCGTGCATATTGGACTGCAGCTGGTGGGTAAATTACTAAATTTGATATTTGTTTTGGTCGACATGTTAATTTCTTTAGACCTCTACATCAACATGATACATGTCTTGTTAATTTTGCTGAAAATTAGTAGCCTAATTGATAGAAATTAGGATTTGCATTGGTACATTTTGATCAGTCGGTCCCATACCTGTAATTGTGTGTACGTACGCTTTGATCATGTATCCGAATTCGGATACGTCTATGATTATGAATCGAATGATCGAAATATTATAATGCCACATACGTTGACATGTTTACTTAGAAGCACGGTTCAAAGTCAACATCTTAAACAAGATATCAACAACAAAGTAGCGAAAAATACATTTTACATTTCTGACGGCTGACGCTTTTATTTTCAATTTCAATTGACAATTGATTATTTGATATGCATGACGACATGATGAAATTTCGAGGAGAAATAATGCGTTTATCGTCCGCTACGAATATTTTTGTGAAATTTGTTGAAATAATGCCAACAATACATCGCACAAGAAATTTTGAGTTGCGTGCGTTGTCAATGACAATGAGACGGAGAGTTGAGGGGTGCCGGTAATTTTTTAATTTTTAATTTTTATTTTTTTATTGCGGTATAAAAATATTGTACATGGATCGTGGTCATGGCAGCAATGCCAATGGCAACAGGTTGAATTGAGTACAATTTACAATGAATTGGAATATATATACATGTAAAACACATTAACTTAAACGAACACATTACTAATACTAGTACTGTACAAATATACACTCAGCAAAAAAAGAAAGTAAACACTTTTTCAAGTTCATATTTTTCATATAAGATTTTATAAAAAACAAATAAATTATATATCAAATTAAAGGATATTTAATTGTTTGTCAACCTGGTAGGTGAGTACAAAGTGAAACTTTATGCATGATTGAACACATTCATTTGTCTGTTCCAAGGTGCAAAAGTAAAAATTGCAAAATTGGACAAAAAATATAAAAAGTCATATTGCACAGAAAAGTTAAACAAAACACGATAAAGGTTTGCATGGTTCATTGCACTTGAAAAGAAAATTATTCAAAAGAGTAATCTTTGTTTAGAGTCAGTATCTTTCTTTCTTTGCAGTGTTTCTTTCTTTCTTTCTTTCTTTAAAGTCAATATCTTGTACTAGGGCCATCATAACTGTTAAACAGCTCATTTCATCGACGGTGCATGCTGGATATCACTCTGTGTACTCTCTTCTGTGGTAGGTTTCTCCACTCCTCGGTCAGGTACCGACCCATGTCTTGAATGGTGTCACCAGGTCGGATGCGCCCATCTACGGCATTCCCTAGTTGGTCCCATATGGCTTCGATAGGGTTCATATCGGGCGAGCAGGCTGCCCAGGGATCCATTCGGTCGATGTTGTACTCCTCCAAAAACTGATGGACAACTCGAGCGCGATGAGGACGTGCGTTATCGTCCATGAAGATGGTGTTCGGATTCCTCTCCACGAATGGCACTACAATGGGTTGGAGAACGTCATTGATGTACCGTTCCGCATTCAAGTTGCCGTTGAGGATGACCATCTCGACATGTACGGTCCTCATCCGTGATGTCTCATACCATGATACTCCCTCCATGCCCTTGCTGCACTTCCTTGACACAGGCATCCTTGAAGCGCTCATTCCTCCTCCTCCAAACACGAATTCTGCCGTTGTTGTGTTGCAGACAGAAACGGGACTCATCTGTGAAGAGTACTCGGCGCCATTCAACCCTTGTCCATCTCACATGGTTCCTTGCCCACTGTAGTCTTGCTTTTCGGTGTGCAAGAGTGAAAGCGGGTTTTTTGCTGCTTTTCTTGATGTGATTCCTTGAGCATGGAGTCGATTTCTTATGGTTTGTGTTGACACATGGTGAGCACCTTGATATCTGGCTTCAAGTGCAATGAACCATGCAAACCTTTATCATGTTTTGTTTAACTTTTCTGTGCAATATGTCTTTTTATATTTTTTGTGCAATTTTGCAATGTTTACTTTTGCACCTTGGAACAGACAAATGAATGTGTTCAATCATGCATAAAGTTTCACTTTGTACTCACCTACCAGGTTGACAAACAATTAAATATCCTTTAATTTGATATATAATTTATTTGTTTTTTATAAAATCTTATATGAAAAATATGAACTTGAAAAAGTGTTTACTTTCTTTTTTTGCTGAGTGTATATACAAGTGTACATAATATGACATTTCTATGATTTTTAAGTCTAAAACTGTCGGAAATGTTTTAGGGTGCCGGCAGCCGGTGTTGGGGTCTCTCAACCAAACATGCCTAACCAGCCACATTGCTGATTACAGTTAGCATGACTGAGACTTGAAATGGAATCTTTGAGTTTGATTGAAAATAATAATAGACATGCATGTGATGTGTTGCAACTTGCATTGAATTTGAGATGGTGCTCGACAACCCAGTCCCAGCACTAGAAATCTATGACAAAGACCAAAGACAAGTCAAAGACAAAGTCAAAATAGCGAAAAAAACATTTTACATTCCTTTTACATTCGCTTTCAGTTTCAACGACATGAGACTTGAATCTTTGAATTTGATTGATAATATTAATAAACATGCATGTGACTGATGTGTTGCATTGAATTTGAGATGGTCCTCGATAGGCCTAGTGCTCGATCTCGACAACCCAGCACCAGTTGTAGTACTAGCCACACATAGTAAAAAGTTTATTCATGAAATAAAATTTGGGGGCCAGTAAATCTTTCTTTTGGGCCACCAGAAAAGGGGAAGAAATTATGTCACTGGCCCAACCGGGCAACTGACAAAAAAGCTAAGCACTGTGGAGCCCTCTTACATTATGAAACGTTTGTTATTTTTCAAAGAAATCAGACTTTTCAAAAGGGGGGTCCATATTCATATTTATGGCATCCTTTTTTAGAGTGAGCCCTGATATAGGGTATGTTATGTCCGTGTTGATGTTAGAAAATACAGAATCGTGATCACTGTACAGTGCAAGTACAGTATACTCTTTGTGAGCGTGTTGGGGCTTGTGTATCCATCCACGTATATTATGTAATTTGTTGCTATGCGCAGCGGCCGTAACACAAGTGATTGAGTGTTCTATATGACTGTACATATTCTACGTTTTTTTTTTTAGAGGCCCATTTATTTTTAAGTCAATTTTTGGTGGTCCTGCCCCACAGGGCCACGGCTAATGTCAAGCCTTGCAGAAATGCATGTCAGATTGTCTTTAAGTGGTCCTTGGACTTAACAAAAGGCACAAAATGTTACCCTTTGTCAAATCAAACTTTTCCTTGGTAGGGTGCCACACTTTGGGGTAACTAAGTTAAGTAAGTTAAGTAACCAAAAATATGTGATTTTTTTATTTTGTCTGCAGATGTGCCCTTATTTTGCTTAAAAAAAAGGAACCTTCTCAAGCATCTTTCTAAGAGAGTTTATGAAGATGGCAGACGAATGCAGCAGATACAGGTCACCGCTGGTTTCTCGCTATGCCAGTAAGGAAATGGCAGAGAATTTTGGTGACAAGAAGAAGTTTACAACGTGGCGAAAACTGTGGCTTTGGCTAGCAGAAGGTCAAAAGGTATGTTTCATTAATAGTTCCATGTCAAGTCTGTTTTGGATGATTGGGGAATTGGGCTAAATGTCAATGGTCTTAAGTTGATGACTAAATGTTAAATTTACAAGTGTCTAGCTTAGGTAAATATAACAAAGGCTGACCCAATTAAACCCTTCTAGAGACTTTGTGTTACTTAAAACTATAATCCAAAATAGAATTAGCATGCAAATTATAGTATGGATATATAGGCCAAGGTTATGTGGATGTTTTCAGATTTCCCATTATTTAGTTGAGTTTTCTGTTCTGAATTTAACAATCATTAAACAGTTTCAAACACAAAGAAACTGACCAAATGAAAAATGAGCAATACAAATAGGAATTTGAAACAGAGAACTCTAGATTGCTACACCGGTGCTCTTCCAGCTGAGCTATAGAAAAGACTGGTGCTGTGTTTGGCCCTGAAACCCCTTAACTTTTCAATACTCGAGTGGTCAGAAGCTATAATTATATCTCAACCATCGGGATAACTTTGGGATATGCATGAGGGATCACAGAAGTGATGCAGCTTTAAAAAAAAGAGTTATTTCAAACATAAAGAAACTGACAATAAGTATATAAGTGAGAAAAAAAAGAGCTAAGAAAATAGGGTTTCTCCAGAATTCGAACCCAAGAACAGGTGAAACTCTTTGGATGACTCTGAACTGTAATGTGAACATATACACTGCTACAAATGATCTTTTGGTGCTCATGGCCCAGTTGGGCGAATAAAACCAGAATTTAGTGGGCCCGAAACCTCAATATGGTTGGCCCAAACAAGGTTTCAAAGAGTAATTTATATTTGGTTGCCTATTCAAGCAAGTATCATGTAATTAATCCTAAATGGGTCAGTCTAGTTATCTATCTATGGGTCTATCTATTTATTTACATCTATGGGTCTATCTATTTATATACATCTATCCATCTTTCTATCTATCTATCTCTATCTCTATCTCTATCTCTATCTCTATCTCTATCTCTATCTCTATCCCTATCTATCTATCTATCTATCTATCTATCTATCTATCTATCTATCTATCTATCTATCTATCTCTCTCTCTCTATCTCTCTATCTCCCTATCTTCCTATCTCTCTATCTCTCTATCTCTCTATCTCTCTATCTCTCTATCTCTCTATCTCTCTATCTCTCTATCTCTCTATCTCTCTATCTATCTATGATCTATATCATAGAGTAACTATAATATAAAGACTAGAGAGTGAACTCGGCCAAAAAATCTGTCAAATTAGAAGCGATTTATCTAGGTCTTGAATATTCATGAGGCGCCGGATGATCCCATGTAATGCTATTTCTCACGTAAAAGTATTTGAAGTGTTTTGAAACTGTACAGCAGCGAAATTCTACTGAGCATGCGCAGTTCAACTTGCGCGCTGTATTTATATGATTTGCATATTTACGCACAAATTTTCTCATTAGCATATCATTATTATTCATGAGATGTGTTTTCTCTCATAAAAGCACATGTTTACGTACTCTAGCTACAATGTTGATTATGCTCTCCAATACAGTATAATTCTGTTTTGTTTAATCATTTCATCAGTTAACTATTTCCCTTGCTAAATGTATCATGTACAGCTTTGAGTTCTGATTTAGTCTTCATATTAAAGACAAAATTCCTACGGTTATGGGGCCAATTGTGTATGGGGGTGTAAGTTGGCATGCTAAACTGTTTTATATTTGGTGGAAATTGTTCTTATGGATTAGGCAATTTGATGGTTTAGATTGTTGTCGTTATTGTCAACAAGACTAGAGAGCAGCAATTAAGTTGTTGACCCACCCCCCCCCCCCCCACCAACAAAAACAACAAACAAACAATACAACAAACAAACAAACAAACAAACAAACAAACAACAACAACAAACAACAACAAATTCAACTAAATAAATCCAACAGGTTACTTCTGGTCTGTATGTTATAAAGATTGAGTAATAAGTAATTGTAGGCCTGTCAGAATACACTTCTAAACAGCATTTACTTTTAAAGGGGTAGTTTAGTTTTGGTAGAGAAGGCGCTGCACATCACAATTTTTTTGTGAGGTAATGAAAAACTGAGTGTCGAATTTGAGAGAACATGCAATTTTAATGGCAGAATAAACTTTATTTCGTCAAAATCGGTCCAGAAACGGCTGAAATATCAATAAATATATCTGATCTTATAATTATTTGGGGCCCAAATAATTAGATGAATTTTTCAAAAAATTAAAAAAATGCTTACACTTTTTCAAAAATTTTAAAAATCGTTTTTCAATTAGTTGTTCATGATCTCTCTATTTAATCATGATTTCAATAAAAACGTCACATGCATAATTTTGTATGAAGAATGGTTAAAACCAATGCCTTTTTAGAGAGCGCCCTCTTTTGTTTTAATGGCTCTTTTTGAATGATAATGGGCTTTTTACTTAGTCGTTTGTAATTTTGTATACCTTTCGAGCATGGTGGAGTTATAACTATTAGTTTATAATGTTACTGTCCAGGTTTGGTTACTGAAATTCAGCCTTACCAAAACTATACTACCCCTTTAAATTGCACACACTCTCATACCACACATACATAAATATACATGATAAATGTTCATTATAGGTTTCCATTAACATTTAATTTAAAAACAACAACAGTCATATATAAATTAAGTAGACCAAAGAAAATATAACCAACCCAGTATAACTCTCCCCAATTATTTTACAAAAACAATAAAGTCATATCTAGACCATAAAAAGATTATAAATGGGCCACTTGCCCCCATGCAATTATTTGACACAAAAAACTAGGAGAAACATAAGACAAATATAAGTCTGCCTCCACAACAATCCATGTGCCTCCCCAATCTTTTTGACCACACTATGTTACTGACCCCATATTTCTTCAATTCACATTAATTATGATCTTTTAATGCAAGTTATACAGTTCAATATTTGAAATCTCAAATTCAATTCAGTGTTGTTGTTTTTTCAAACATAATTCAGACACAAAATGTACACATGAAATGTAACGGCTAGCACCTAAAAGAGGCATGAAGCAAGTAGCTTAATCGTCGAGTAGGCAGGTAAAGGCTGATTGTGAAAATATACAAAATTTAACATTAACAAAATAATAAATACATGCAGAGCAATTGAAACATTGCAGTGAAAATAATAGCATCCACACATGATAAAATATAATGAAATAATTGAGGTCCTACTATATACACATACACTTTGATATAAGATTAAAACGCACACAAAATATTCTGTAACCAATAATTTGGTTTACCAAAACAAAAACATTATTTTTTAAAAGTTACATGAATGAACAAAACTGTATAATTATACTTTAAAAAAACAAACAGAATATATACACATTCACTAACAATAAATAACTATAAATGTTATTTCAATAAAGTATGAATTATTATATAATATGAGTTATGGTAGGGAGAATTGACAAATTCAAGATTATAGTCATATTGAAATTTACCAAAATGTATAATCAAAATATAGATTACACAAGAAATTACACAAGAAATTTATTTTGGTTGATTAAGTTTACTTAGAAAACTTTTCTAAAGTTACTAATATATCAAATTATTGATTCATTATAGCTATACTGTTTGAAATATTAACACCATACATCCTGATGTATTAAGTCTGTGCAAA
The DNA here is from genome assembly GCA_037951105.1 of Echinarachnius parma. NCBI lineage: Eukaryota > Metazoa > Echinodermata > Echinoidea > Clypeasteroida > Echinarachniidae > Echinarachnius > Echinarachnius parma. The sequence goes on along the minus strand of JBAMJV010009053.1, from coordinate 51,203 downwards.
AGTATTCTGAAATAAATGAGAGAATGTTACTAACCCCTTTGCTACTATATGATAAATACTGCATCAATATATTGTTTAACAAAAAACATCTTTAAAGGGATAGTTAAGTTTTGGTAGAGAGGGCGCTACACAAAATCATTTTGTTGTGAGAAAATGAAAAACTGAGTGTCAAATTTGAAAGAGAATACAATTTTAATGGAAGAATAAACTTTAGTTGATCAAAATCGGTTCAGAAACGGCTGAAATATCCATAAACATAATCATTTGTAATAAATGAGCCAGCCGTTAAAATTCGTTTTAAAATGCCTCCTCTTTTCAAGACGTTTTTTAGATAGTTTTTGATTATCTCTCTAGATCTAATTACTATTTTAACAAAACATCACATGCACAATATTTTATTTTAAATGGTTTAAACAAATGCATTTTTTTGAAAGCGCCCTCTTTAGTTTAAACAGCTCTAGTTTTGATTACTAAAATTCAGTTTGACTAAAACTGTACTATCTCTACCAGAACTCAACTATCCCTTTAATAATTCCCGGCAGTAACTTGTGATTTAATTATTACATTTAAAAATGTGAATTTTTAAATATTTAATCTAATGAAGACTTTGTTAAAATGAACCAATAATAGAGCACCAGTAATAAAAAAAAAAAATACTTCAGTAAGTCTAAATTAAATATTTGAAGATATAATGACACCAAAATTTGGGCAACATTTTTAGTTGATGAAATAACCAAAGCTCAATTTTGGCTAAGTAATTTACTTAAGCTACATTTTTACTTGTATGGAATCAAATACCGGCCCAGAATTAAACCTCTCGCCTTATTCAACATTTTGTTGGCTGTCTTGCCATGTGTAATTACAAACAAAAAGAGGTCAAACCTGCCTTTTAGAAACCACCTGTCAATAGCAACCATATCCTGCCTGCAAAGGCCACAAAAGTGATCTAATGCAGAGGAAAAGGTAGAGAACCTATGTAGAGATCACCTGTCTACACTCTACAGTGGCCTATTTTCTTGGTTCCCATGGATGGCCACTATACACAGGTTTTTACTGTGTATAACAAATGACTCACTCGACCACATGGTCAATATCATTTTCTGTTTTTATAATTGTCCTGATGTGTGTGTGCCTATATTCAGCACCATATTTGTAGACATGGCCGATCTTCCATGGGCTCCCTTAAATCATTGCTTGAGTCCTCTGGCTTGCTATCCACGCAGTCTGTTCACCTTGATACTGGTAGAACTTGATCTGTTGAATCAAGAAAAAATACACAAAGCAAAACATACGTTACTATAGAAACTAGAAGTATTGGTTTAATTTTGAAAGGTGTGTGTACTTTCTACCAGTACCACTCTGTGGGTGTCTATTTTGTTTGCTTTTAAAATTTAATTCCATGAGGTAATTATTGTTTCCTAGAATATTGCTTCATACAATTTGCAAGACATTTAATTTTATCTTAGATAATGTAAACAAATCAAATCAATCAAAAATAACCTTGTTATAAATATAGCAGGGAGTTATATTTTGTATGCCATAATTTCAATTGAGATATCCAATCTTTTCACCAAATGCACTAATTATAATATTAATATTTAAGAATAAGTGTTAGAATAGTACAAACATCTAACATCACTATTTGTTATACAAATAGACAGAAATGTAATCAGTAAAAAAAGTTGATTACCTGTTGGGTGTGATGATCCACGTCATTTATTGCCAATGGGTGAAAAGGAAGTGAGTTGATATGAAGCACACCTTAGCCGAAGGAATCTCCAACAAATGAAGCACCAGAATGAGACTGCTGTACACGGAAGAAATTAACAAAATATCTACATTAATAATAAACAAACATAAATCCGATTATGAATTTGTTTATATCACAGTAAATATTCAATTCAAGAGCACTTACTTAGACAGTGTCCATCGTTGGATTTTCGAACTATCAGTGCCAGTTCACCAAATAAAAAAGAGGAACATAGATATTAATCAGTAATTTGCTTTGAGACAAGTCTAAAATACTATAGTCTACATTCATAATTTCACATAGAATCCTAATACTAGTAATACTACCACAATAAACATAGATTCATGCAAAATTATCAATCATTTTAAAAATCATCTACGAGGGGCGTTCAATAAGTTCATAGCCCAACCTTGAAGGAGTCAAGGTGCAACATCGATTAATATATACAGGTGTTCTTTCATCCATATAATACTGATGTACAGCCAAGAGCTTTTCAGCATTTTTCCTGAGGGCCTCAAGGGCCTCCTTGAAGATGTCTCTTAAAGACCTCTAAAAAACCTACATATTGGCAAATTTTGTCTCATTATCCTCCTGAAAATCACAATCTTGGGATTGTTTCTTCATATGTCAGAGGGCAGGTCCAAGCTAATGTCCCCCTTGATGGTGAAAATTCATCTTCATATTAGCTTTACAAATTTGGTATCATTTCAAAGCTAAAAGTCTGAAGTTTAGATTTTTAGTACAGAAATTTGCATAATATGCATATTTAACGAGTAGTGAGCATCTAATTTGCATATTTCAAATATTAGCGTGACGTACGGGACATTGTATTTCTATTTTTAATTTTAATTTTATCAATCAAGCTTTAATTTCATATATGGGGACTAGTAAAACTAATCACTAGCAATAGTTGACCAAATTTTTAAGTGTCAAAATTAATTAATTATGCTAATAAGGGCGTGTCCAAACTGCAATGTCCCGTACGTCACAAAAATGAACATCTTTTTTTTATATTTCAGTATGAAACACTGAATTTTTTTCTTTCATATTTTGTGAAGTTCTAATTTGTCATACTCTTGACTGGCTAGCTAAGTTTTATGAAAACAGCATTTTTCGTTTTGATTTTATTAGCTAATTAAGACATGTGACGTACGGGACAAAAGTGTGACGTACGGGACATTTTCAGTGTTAAAGCAATGGCAAGCCAGGTGAAAATTATTTGTTTTGTGTTTTACCACTGATTATCATAATAATTCTTGCTTAGATACTCTTAAAAAATTCAGAATAAATAGGTCTTACCTTTAGGAGTTACCTCTAAAAGTAATTACATAATTACCACATCATACTTCGCGTTATAGCTACATACTGATGAAAATGTGTCTGGAGGGGGAAATTTGAAATACCTCATAATTACCTTTAAATAATTATCTAAAATACTAGACAGTCAATTTGAGTAGGGAAACTGCATGTCAATGAAGGAAATATAGTATTACATTGGTTCAGTACACCGAGACCTTCCAAACAGGTTCAAAAACTGCAAGAAAGTGCTAAAAAGGCACAAAATATTTTTAGTTTTTCTTCTAAATAGTCCCATGTGTAGGATTTCATGTAAGTTGCCAAATTTATGATGATTCTGTTTAATTTTCTCATATTCAAATCTTTTTTGTCAATATTGAAAGTAATTTACATCAGATAGATGTATCCCACATCTTTTGAAGCCAAATCAAATATTAATTCTTAATTAGTAATTAGCATAATTAATGCAAATTATCGGATTTCAGAGCTTCAATTTGTTGAAGTCTTATTATAATGTATTGCGGAAGCTGTTTTTGAGTTTTAAATCAGCACAATATTGAATAAATACAATAAAAACAAATATATTGCAAAATGGACCCAAAGATTTAAAAATAAAAGCAGGAAAATGACAAATAAAACATGAGGGAAAAATGTCCCGTACGTCACATGTCCCGTACGTCACGCGCATACCTATTTTCTTTCATTAATTATCATGGGATAAAAGGTCATAATTTTTTTTTTTTTTTTGCAGTGCGTATATTAATGGTTACTAAATGCATATATCAGGAATAAGTTGTTATCTGCCATGTAGATTCAGAGAGTTTTCACAATACACATTTTTTTTTTTAAGTCATAATTTCTCTGGTCCCGTACGTCACGCTGCATATTTATTAGCATAATTAAATTTTAACGAGCATTTTGAATATTTTTTTTTGCATTTTAGGAAGGGACTACAAGTAGCTTTCCAAAGCACCAAAAAGATTCCAGATCATAGCTCCTTCCTTTGAATAATATTCAATTGAAAGCTGTGAATGTCCCGTACGTCACAAGTCAAATAGCTTGGACCTGCCCCAGAAGAGATCTGACGATACCAGGTTTGGGGGATAAGGAGGAATCATCAACAAACCAATTCCGCAGTTATTAGCTTTTCAAAAGTCACCTGGCTCTTGTGAGCAGGCACATTGTCATCGAGCAGCATATGTCTCTCATCAACTTGCATTGCTTCATTTTCCAACATTTTCCAAGTGACTTTTAATGAACATTGCATCAATAAAAGCCTGTCTAGATCAGAAACAGAATACAACTGACCTGGCTTTGCACCACTGACCATGTGAAGGATGCAACATTGCATACACAACATTAGGTAACCCAACTTCCTGCTCCTTCATGGTTGGGCTATGAACTTATTGAACGCCCCTCGTATCATCAACTATCATCTAGCTCGGCAGTTTCTGGACCCTGCACAAGCAGAAATATTACTGCCATTCATTGTCTCTAGACCAGAAAAACAGTCTCTAGGCTATATTATTCCGACAGTTGCTCCACTGACAGCTCCATTTAGGGGTAGTACGGTACTATAAGTTTTTATTAAAAAAAAACAACAACACATAATAAACCACACAAAGAGTTGGTTATTCTGACTAGACCAGGTCCAGCCACTATCTTAATATGGCCCTAATCTAATTAGGCATTACGTAGTACACGTATGTAATATGTACACAATTGGTTTATGAATGACCGTAATGAACCACCCAAGGCCAAGGGCAAGGCCAAGACCAAGTAACCAAGTTAAGTCTTGGGGGTCTTGGGCCACGACCACTGGCACTGATTTTTATTGTCTACTGACTGTCTAGACTCTTAGACTAGTGTGATTTGGATTTCTTAAAAGTTTTAATCACTTCAGTTATCAAAATCAGTCTGTGTTCCAGTGTTTCCAGATATTAGATTTAGAATGAGAGCATGAGCCTGAGGACTGAGGTATACTTGGCCTAGTCCTAGTCCTACCCTAATTCCTAGACCAACTTTGCCTTTTAAAAGCCAAGACATATTAGCCTTAGGCTTTGGAAGCTGGCCAGTACAAGTTGGAAGTCACAGACTCGTATCAAACTTCATTAGTTAGATTTGAAAACTAGTATTTAAACTTGTTTCTTCAATAATTTCTGACTAATTCCTCAATTAAATTGATCTCGAGACTTGACATGATGATACAGATCTTTATTTAGACTCTCGAAACCAACATTTAATGGCCTGACCATTCGTTTTTGTGTCTACACAATCAAACTTTCGCTTATTATTAAGTTGCCTGAATGCAGCAGCAAGACGGTAGTAGGAATCTAGGTACCGGTACGGTCCTACATATAATTTGTCCCCGCGGCTGGTGGCCCAGCAAAACACTAAATATCGCTATCTACCGTAGATAACGACCTACGCACAGTGGAAGGGTTAACTGACTATAGCGTAAAACCTTATGAGGATTTTAGGCACACTTACCGATATTGCTGTAAACTCTTGATGGTTCAAATACTGCGTTCCGTTCCACTCCATATTCTGAACCCGATGATCATGAAATTAGGCATTCAAAATGCCTCTTTGCGCCGCAAAATGATTTCCAATTCAGATGATGGGTTGAGAAAGTTGTACTGTCGCACTAAATTCGTGTGGAAAATTGACCACAATAAATCAGCTGATTAGCGATACTTCGCGATATTATCGATACTTAATTATTCCTTACTGATAATTTCATAGACATTATGCATGGCCAAACTTGACTAATAAGGCATATCCATTACTAAATAAGGTAAAAGTTATGACGTAATTCTTCATGAATATTCATCAAAATGTATTCTTCTGCGCATGTGCGATGAACTTTCGCTGTCCCTACAAATAATGTTGGATAAACAGTTAAGAGATATGAGGGAGGGCAAGCGAACAGCTCATGAATATTCAAGACCTAGATAAATCGCTTCAAATTTGACACTTTTTTAACACGTACGTCTATGGAGAGTTACCCCCCCTTGATCTATATCCATCCATACCTGTAAGTGCCAATTTCAAACCGTATATATGATGATGACAACACCCAGTGTCAATTGTATCTTCTTGTATCCACTGTAAATTGCAGGAACTGGGACTGAACATTACAGTTGAGCAGGTGAACGAAATGCGGGCAAACCTGGACAACATCGACTTTGAAATGGCGAAGGAGGAAGAGAAGAAGAGGAGACATGACGTTATGGCGCACGTATACACATTTGGTCAATGCTGTCCCAAAAGTGCTGCCATCATTCACTTGGGGGCCACTTCATGTTACGTTGGTGATAACACGGTGAGTAATTAAAGTGATCCATTAACTTCATAAGATTTTTCCAAGAGTAATACTTGAGACTTCAATCATTTACCAATATTATTTTAAGATTGTTCTGAATGATTTGTGATTTTTTATAGAAAAAAAAGGTTCTATGTTTACCTAGTGAAAATTAAAGAAGAAAATTGATGTCAGATTGTATCCCTGATCTCTTCTTGCTTAAAGGGATAGTTGAGTTCTGGTAGAGAGAGTAAAGTTTTAGTAAAACTGAATTTTAGTAACCAAAACCTGCACCATTACATTACAAACTAATAGTTATAACCCCACCGTGCTCAAAAGGAATTTAAAAATTACAAACGACTAAGTTAATGCCTGTTATCATTCAAAAAGAGCTGTTTAAACTAAAGAGGGCGCTTTAAAAAAGGGCATTTGTTTAAACCATTTTGAATAAAATATTGTGCATGTGATGTTTCGTTGAAATAGTGATTAGATAGAGAGATAATCAACAACTATATAAAAACCTCTTTTGAAAAATTTATTACAAATGGACATGTTTATGGATATTTCAGCCGCTTCTGAATCGATTTTGATCAAATAAAGTTTATTCTGCCATTAAAATGGTATGCTCTTTCAAATTTGATGCTCAGTTTCTCATTATCTCACAAAAAAATTATTTTATGTAGCGCCCTCTCTACCAAAACTCAATCCTTTAATATCAGAACTTGGATTCCATAAACGATTGAAGTATCTGAATTTGGAAACTTTGACTATTCTTAACCCCTTCCCTTCGAGATTTTGAAATCCCCATAGACTTTGTACATAGCCCACTCGGTTCCTGTAGGCAAGGGGTTAAATATCTGTGTAATAAGGGAGACATTTGAAAATTATAACCCATTTTATTTTCTGTTACCAATAAGGCAGCCAAACAACAAGGTACAAGAGAAGTGTGAAAGCTCCAAGTGAATGTGGTTGAATTTGACAAAGTTAATGGATCACTTGAATACTTCTGACAAATTATCTGACAAATCTGACAAAAAGTTAAAAATGACAAAAGGAAATAAGGGATACTTTTTGATGAGAAAGAAAATGGGGAAATGGTTACTGCTCTAATTTCTACCATCATTCAGTATAATACAAAGTATATTCATGACTGCATGGTCACAAAAATGATTGGGCGGGGGTCTATGGAGATCAGTTTCCGTTGAATAATCTTTGACATTCTTTAACAAAATGTGATCAGGAATTATTCTGTTTATATGTTTCCTTTTCTACCTACTTGTTGTTTCTTGCTACAGGACCTGATAGTACTGCGTGATGCTTTTGATATAGTTGTGCCTCGTCTAGCTCGCTGCATCCAAAGAATGGCAAGCTTTGCAGAGAAATACAAGGACTTACCCACCCTGGGCTTCACTCACTACCAGTCAGTTGACTTTAATGGCCTCAATATTGTAGAGTAGTCTTTCTTTAACCCATTGAAGACGAGTTGATTTTGTTATAATGTACATTTTCCTTTGACCCCAGTGCGAGTATTATTCAAGACCAGTACTGAATGGGTTTAGTAGATCTAGCTTTAATAACAGTAAATTGGTGATTGTGTTATAACGTGTCCATATTATAGTAGTTTGATGGGCAAGTGAAAAATGTTAGTTACGCTTGCTGAATATTCTGAAAATAAAAATAAAATGGATTATTTTGGGTCAAAATATGAGTGAAAATGGAAATCAAATAATTTCAAGAATGTAGGACTCACAGGAGTGTCATAGAATATAATATTCCTATAAAAGGAGCAAACAACAGCAACAACAGAATGTCATGATTAAACATTCTACTAAATGAGCAAACATTTTTTTCTCCATTTTCTACTCCATTCAGACCTGCACAGCTGACAACAGTAGGCAAGCGTGCCTGCCTATGGCTCTCGGACCTATGTATGGACCTCCGCAACCTGACCAGGGCCAGGGACGATCTTCGGTTTCGTGGGGTCAAGGGAACCACGGGCACCCAGGCCAGCTTCCTTGCTTTGTTTGACGGGAAAGGGGAGGAGGTTGATAAGCTGGATGCTTTTGTAACACAGAAGGCTGGTTTCCAAAGGTATTTTTAACCAATCAGATTTGCGCAATAAGTCACATGATCTTACTAACAATTAATTCTAACTTTACAATCAATTGCATCTCTTTCTGCAATGGGGCCCTGATCTTGTTAGATGCGAAACAAAGAGAATCATTTGAGAAAGTAAATCAAATTTGGAGATCTGTACTTGGCATCTGTACGGGGCATCTGTACTTGGGTCATGAGGTCAAAGTTCACACGTGACAGAGATCATTACAAATACGTACAAGCAGAAATAGCTTGTGAAGAATAAAAATAGTATATTTAAGTATGTTGTATTTGGGTGTGAACAGAAATTCAATAGTAAAAATGTACAGATTGCTAGCTACTAAGCAATAACGATGACTTTAATCATCCCTTATTTCTTCTACGTGTCAGTTCGTATGCTGTGACGGGACAGACATACAGCAGGAAGGTGGATGTTGATTCGCTGACTGCACTGGCCAGCCTAGGAGCTACAGTCCACAAGGTGTGCATGATATTTAGCTTCTTGTCTCTTAACCCTAACCAGGCTGGGTTATTTTGGCTATGCTATAGCCAGGGTGGGTGGATTCCACCCCCCCCTGAGATCTCGGCCGCAGAACGTGCGGCCGCCACAAAATTTGGCACACATATAGTTTGCGACATAATCTACAAGATTGCATTGTTATTTTTTTGAAAAATATCAATTTCTATTTAATTATGCAAATTTATGCAAAAATCCCCTTTTTGTCTATAAATCACTAAATATGGCTCAGAATATGCTAATTTTGTGCATGAATATTCTTTATGACTTAATTAACAGGTTTTCAACATTAAAAATTGCGACAGCCAAAAAATTCCTTATGTATTTCTTTGTTTTTGGAATTTCTTATGTATTTCTTTGTTTTTTTACTTTTGATTTTTATTGTTTTTTCAATGGAATAAATTAGTAACCATAATTCAAGAATTTTTAGCCCAAAATTAAATGATTGCAGTGATTAGAATGAAAAATAATGAAGGTTTTGTCTATTCTAGGAAAAAATCAATTTCCATAGGATTTGTACACAAATCACAAAATTTAGCGATTTTTGGGCTGACGGTCACTTACAAAAGGTCACGTGACTTTAGAACGGTATACCCGGTCGTCGCGAATTTGGTCTCAAAAGTTGCGCAAGACTTCAATGATAAAACTCATGAAGTGGCGTGGCAATACCTGCGCGCGTTGCGGAATTATCGCGCGAAAAGTCGAGGGGGGGTGGATTCCACCCCCCCCCCCGGCCTGGTTAGGGTTAATGCGGGAAATTCTGTTTGTAGCCATGCTTCAAACATCTGCCTCTGATTATTCTCCATAATACCAGAATAATTCATATGAATGTAAGTAATTGTCTCCACTTACTTTTCCTTGAATATTTGTAATAATGACTGATATTTAAGCCACTTCTTGATATGATGTGTCATTTTCTTGCCTTTAATTTCTGTGCTGGCTATTTAAAAATGTGTCTTGTGACTGTACCACAAAACCTCGATTCACTTTTCAATATGATTATTCTGCTACATGAAACTACACAATTTTAGCCATTTAAGCGAAAATTAATGGGGGCAGGGGCTGATTAGGTTCCCTTCCTGAATTTTTGTGATTAATCTGAAATGTGAAATTCAAGATTACATTGTGTCAAATTGTGACTTATTCATGCCTCGGAAACAAAGTGGCTGGAGGCATTATGTTTTCTGGTTGTCCACCTGTCCGTACATCCATACTTGCGTATGTCTGGTGCAGGGCCCTGTTTCATAAAATGTTTCCAATTGTTGCAACAATTATTGCAACTGTCAACAGCCAATCAGCATGAAGCATTATAGCTGGTTCTAGTAACTTTCCGTACAAGCATTTTTTTGTCCCGTTAATTTTAACAGATCTGCACTGACATTCGTCCTTTGGCCACTCTGAACGAAGTAGAAGAGCAGTTTGAGAGCTACCAGATCAGTTCTAGCACTTTGCTGCACACGTATTAACCCCACACTTTGTATGCGTTGTACAAGATTTATTTTTGCTTTCATTTTCTCTCATTTCTCTCATCTTGAACAGATCTGTACTGACATCCGCCTGCTCGCCAATCTGAAAGAAATAGAAGAGCCGTTTGAAACACACCAGATTGGTTCCAGCGCCATGCCGTACAAGCGTAACCCGATGCGTAGTGAACGCTGCTGCTCCCTAGCACGTCACCTCACAACCCTGGTCATGGACCCCCTGCAGACTCTGTCTGTGCAGTGGTTCGAGCGCACACTTGACGACAGTGCCAACAGGTAATAATTAATGCTGTGAATCTTGACTCGATCAATAATATCAACTTATACTTGTGTGTGGGCAAGCCTCCAGAAAATGTACTTACCCCCACCAAAACAATGTGAAACAAAAGAAAAATCAATTGTGCTAGGTGTAGCTCAATCTGCTTTGAAACTTTCTTGCTTGTTTGGGGATAAGATTAATACATTAGGAAAGGAACTACATTTTTCTCTTTGTTGAACAGAAATTATTAATGTGTAATATTATTCTCCCTTTCTTTAATAATATTTATGAAAATTCTTTATACCTCATGGTTTCTTGTTAGCTATTTTGATGTTTGTAAATATTATTGCATTTCACTGTACATGCCACTGCAATTCAGCTTGTAGCTGTGAAGGTGACATTTTGTTTGCGCCAGATCAAGCAAGCAAGCTAGCAAACTAGGCCATTTGTGAAATTTTACTTGCAGGCATCAATATTTACTTGACCTAAATACTAATTCCTTATTTTTGTGTCCTTTTATGTTACAGGAGAATATGTCTGGCAGAGGCCTTCCTAACAGCTGACATTCTCCTCAATACACTACAGAACATATCAGAGGGAATGGTTGTTTACCCCAAGGTTAGTCTATATATATCCACTATTAATCCGTTCACTACGAGATTCTGAAATCCCTATAGAATTTGTACACAACCCACCCGGTTCCCGTAGTCAATGGGTTAAAACACTGTCTCTCGGGTAGGATGATAAATGAAGGTCCCGTGTAAGAGACAGTCGCACCTCATGCACGCTAAGAACCTAGTCTACTTCTCGAAAAGAGTAGGGTGTTAATCCAGTTGAGTATTGTAAACACTTCTCAGTCTGCACTAGGCTGTAATGAATGTCAGTAATCATAAAAACATATTGTTTTCACTTGACAATTGTAGTTGCAATTTTATTAGGATATAGGGCAATTCCAAGCAAACGCCGTGACGGTCAGAGGGTGTTTCTCACAATGAAAGTCCAAATAACTCATAAAATCTAAATATCTAGAACCAACTTTTGATATGCATCTGTAACCACTATCCTACCAATAATTTACAATAGGCAAGAAAACCAAAATTCCCAATAAATTATTAATTATGAATATCAATATCTGCCGTAACGCCGTGACGGCAAAAAGACATGGGTTTCTTACATGCTAAGAAACTAAGTAAACTCTGTGAACTACAGGAACATTTTGCACTTTTGTCACATTGATTCTTTGTACTAGACATCAAGCTAGAACATCCAAATAAAAATGTAGAAAAAATCCAATGCTCATAGTAAATATGATATCATAAATGTATCTATGCACTGTAACGCCGTGACTGTAACGCCGTGACCTCTGAATTGTACATGTTATATATATGGGAGATATTAAAGAGATGAATAATATGATATAATTTTAATGTAGTGATCCAGAATCAATAAAGAACTAGATGAATGGGTGATATAACCAAGATGCTATTAAATGATCATCCGCATGACACAAATTTGCAGCACAGCGCCCTCTATTGATCAAAAAATCTTTTAGGACATAATTGAAATTCTTATCTATTTCAGAAGTTAGTTAATGGAACCATTAAATATTAAAACCAAAATACATACTTAAATGTAACAATGAAATATGAGACCTTTGACATCTGACCTTTGACCTTGTTTCTCAAAATAACATACAAATGTTTAATTTTCGGTCTGCACAGTGCATATTTGCAAGTGATTTGTTTCATGTAACATGATTTCAGAGTTAGTAAATGTTTGTTTTTGAATTGGTAATTATCCGAGTGACCTTTGACCTGTGCCCCAAACAGTTTCAGAAAATTGTCTTTTACCTACAGTACTCTTTCTAACATTGATTCTGGAACTTAATTGTGAGAACAAAAAACAACAACAATATTTTGACCTGTTGACCTATGACCTCCCATGACCCCATTCCCTAATCAGGTCATATACTTCACTGGATGCATACCAGTATTATTATCATGTTATCCTTCAAGGATTCTCAAACTATCTTGATAATAATATAATTTTTGCATATTTGTTAGCTATGTGACCTTTGACCTTTGACCTCATGGACCAAAATCATATCCAATAATCCGTACCTCTAAATACATGGATTGTACAAAGTTTGAACGAAATCCATCCAATGATTCTTGAGATATTGCAAAAAAAAGAACACTGATGTACAGATGCACATACAGACAGACGGACATACAACCCATACACATACATGACTCAGGTAACTTTGAGATGGAAACATTATCAACTGACCCTATTCATATAATTATAGCATGAGCAATGCCCAAGCATACCTACAAAAAATATCTTACACTATTTGATTATGTCTACTGTGTTATGTCAATGGGAATCCAGTAGGTAGCGTCACGGCGTTACACAAAACGTAACGCCGTGACCAAATTGATATTGATTATATTAATAAATGGTAAAAGATAATGCTGCTATTCAGCATGCATATTATAGCCCTATGGGCTAATACAGAGAAAACAAAAAATTATTTCATTCCCATTCATATTTTTCCAGAAATATTAAAAATATATGTTTTTAGTGTAACGCCGTGACATATTAATGATTGTAAATAAGACAGTCACTGAAGCGGAACGAAGAGCGAAAATGACGAAATTGATATTTATCTGAAAAATCGAAGCAATGATCCTATCAACACTGAAATAAAATTTTATGAAAACTCCTTTTCGCAGTTCTTTTATGCTTAATATTTAATTGAATGTTTTGTGAAAATAACTGAAAATTAATTTATGCTATATATTAACAATAAAATAATAGTTTACAATTTTTTTTTTCAAAACAAAATACATTTTTGGAAAGTTCAATCTTTTAGCTTTCATTTGATACCAAATTTGTTATGGTACAACGAATTTGAAAAATCAGTGGTTATGTCAATGTTTGCTTGGAATTGCCCTATATCATTATAAAGAAATTATATTATAAAGAAACAGGTTGTGTGCAAGTATACCTGTCTTTAATACTACAGTTAAACCTGTGTACAGTGACCACCTATGGGAAACAAGAAACGTGGCCACTGAATACAGTTGACCTCTATATACAGGTTACATTACACTGTTTGTTGGCCACTAAACTGACTATAGACAGGTTGGCTGCTATATCTACGTGGCCACTTTAAAGACAGGTTTGACTGTGTAATGAATACCTTTTCTGAAATTCTTGGGTGAAATTTATCTAGACAAGTTACATAACTGTGTTCCTTTTCTGTTCCAGGTGATAGAGCGTCACATCCAGCAGGAGCTGCCATTTATGGCCTCAGAGAACATCATCATGGCCATGGTCAAGGCTGGTGGCAACAGACAGGTCAGTGAATGAGCTTTTGCATAGATCTGTATAATTTTGTGAGTTTATGTTTTGGGGTCAATCTATGTCAAATCAACTAATTTTCAGACAATTTCCCACCCGACCCCCTTTCGTTTTCTCCCAATTGTCTGACAAAAAGACCCAGATGAAAAGCTAAAGCTTCTTTGGGGTCCAAAATCATTTGTATGATTCATCTTAGAATTGCCATTCCAATTTGTTATTTGTTTTATCGTTTAACCCTATTCCCATTGGGTTATTTTGGTCACTTGAGTCCATTAGGGGGGGGGGGGGGGCCATTTTGGCCCCCCCTCAAATCTTGGCAACGAATGGACCGATCGACTTGAAAATTGGCACATACATAAAACAAGTCAAGAAGAATAAGAATTTGAAGAAAACAAAATTTTTAGACCATTATTTTTTTTTTTATAATTAACATTTTGAATATGCAAATTTTTGATGAATTTGGGAGAAATTGGGATTTTTATCTAAAATCAAGAGAAATTACAAGTTTTCTGTAAAAATACTTTCAAATGATGTAGTTCATCATATCCATGTGTTTTCTGGTGATAAAATATATCACTAATTTGCATAAATTATGCAAATATGCAAATTAGTATTCCTGATTTACCCACATTGTTTTCATTCTGTTTTTATTGTTTTGTTTTTTTTTTAGTTTTTTTTTTAGAAGAATTTATCTCTGAAGTGTATGAATTAAACTAATAACAAAGAAATAATCCAAATTATAATTCAATGTAACAATTATAACAGATTTGGAGTTTACATGGCATCTGATATATGAATTACATAGAAACCTGTACAAAAATTGCATTTTTTTGTGACGGTTGAGCAATTATCGACCTCTAAAATCAGTTCTACATGTCCGACCGGGGTGAATTATATATCAAAACATGCGGGAGACTTGAGAGAAAAAAGTCATGAAGTTTGAACGTGAAATTCCAATCGGTCTAGATGCACGTCGAAAAAAATGACAGGGGGGATGGCCCCCCCCTAATGGGATTAGGGTTAAATAAACTTGAATTTAATTTAATTAAATCTATGATTTTTAACCCAAGTTCACTCGCACATTTGCCTAGCAACCAAGGTGCAATCAAATTGATTAATCATTTGATTTGATATAAATTACATTTGTACATGTTCAATTGTTTATTCTGAATTGTATTGTATTTGTTATGCAGGTCGAATGTTATATTGATCAACGATTGTAAATGTGTTTGATTTGAATCAAACTATTTTGTCATGTACATTTCAGTAATTTGTTCAATCATCTGCTGTAGCCACAGTTGGAAAGTTAGAGCAATCATTGTTGTCAGTATTAGATTGAAAGAACTTTATTATTTAAATTTCTATGAGATATTTTCATTATGTCTCGGATTTGACTTTCCTTTTTGCACACCAGGTCCCTTAAAAAAATCTTTAGTGTCAAGTTCAAATTGTGAAAATCATTTGTCTATACAGTGTATTCTATTTTTTTCTTCTAAAATTTGGATCCGTCAGGAATGCCATGAAGAGATCAGAACCCTGTCAAGTTTAAATTGTAAAAAATCATTTGTCTGTATTCAATTTGTTTTCTTCTACAAATATGATCCGACAGGAATGCCATGTTGGATCCGGACCCTCTCTCAGGAGACAGCATTCATGCACCAATCTAAATGTTCTCCAATACACCCTAATGAATAGATATTTTTTTTAAAAGTCTACTTTTTTATCTTATTTTCTAATTCAATTTTCAGGAATGCCATGAAGAGATCCGGACCCTGTCCCAGCAGGCCGCTGCAGTGGTCAAGCAAGAAGGAAGGGATAACGACATGATGGACAGAATTAGACGGTCAGAATACTTTGCTCCGATCCACGGTCAACTCGAAAAGCTGCTGGATTCAGCGACTTTCATCGGACGTGCTCCAGACCAGGTAAATTGAAATGTTCATATACATGACAGAGTTGCATGATAAGGTGGATAAAGTTAGACAGTCAGAATACTTTGCTCCGATCCATGATCAACTCGAAAAGCTGCTGGATTCAGCGACTTTCAAAGGGCACGTTCCGGACCAGGTAAATAAATGTGTTGGAATGTATTGGTTTTTGGCATAATACTTGAATGATCAAAATATTAGATTGTGACAATCAGAGTTCTTTTCTACAATCCAATGTCAACTAATCAACTTTGATAGGACAAGCTCCAGATTAAGTTTAATAATAATATGAGAACAGAATCAATAATTGAATCAGTATAATCCTTGATCCATGATGTTTCCAATTACTGACCATGTTAAAATTCAGAAAATTTCATTAGAGATCAGGTAATTTGGCGATACATCATGGTCAGATAATTATACTAATATTAGTGGATACTTGTCCCATTTCTCGATGCTCCCGGCATTTGATGGGGTAGTTTAGTATGACATTTGAATCCTGCCTTATTTATGGTAAAGTGATCAAGTTACTAGATCCAGTATTAGTTCACCTGTCCTTTGTTACTTTGGTGAATGGTTTGACAAAGTGCCCAAATGGACCATTAAATATAGAAATGCATATCTATAATTATATCTTTGTCTATAAAGACTTTATCTAAATTTACATGGTAATCAAATTACATGTTAATAAATCTATATCTCTATAAAACACTACCTGCTTTATATAAAGATCCCTTTCTTTTATGTCTCCCTTGGGTGTAACTGTAATTGTTCTACTCTGTTTTATTTCTCTCTTCTTCAGGTTACCAATTTTCTGGAAAAGGAAGTGAATAAAGCAATCAAGCCATTCTTGGAGATCATGGGAGAGACCTCCGACCTCAATATATGATGATGTCAAACCTGCCTGTTAACCCCTTGACCACGGGAACCGAGTGGGTTCTGTACAAAGTCAATGGGGATTTCACAAACTCGGATGGAACAGGTTAAGACTGCATCAGGAAAAATGGCCATATGGCAGTCCAGTTTGTTTAAGAGCCAAACTTGTCTGTTCACTAGTACGAAGGACAACTGATCGGTTTCGAGCCTTCAATAAATGGTGATGAATGGAATTATTGAATCATGTTATTTTTATACCTCCGCAACGAAGTAGCCGGAGGCATTATGTTTTCGGGTTGTCCGTCCGTTCGTCCGTCCGTCCGTACGTACGTCATGGGGTCATGAGGTCAAAGGTCAAAGGTCACAGAGCTCATTATATATGCAAAAATAGCTTGTGATCGCTTTATCTCAAGAAGGGATTGACAGATTCTGACCAAACTTGGTACATGTATGTATCTTGGGGGGCCGATGATCTGATTAGATTTTGGGGTCATGAGGTCTAAGGTCAAAGGTCACAGAGCTCATATTTGCAGAAATACCTCGTGATCGCGTTGTCTCAAGAACGGATTGATGGATTCTGACCAAACTTGGTACATGCAGTATGTATTTTGGGGGCCAATGATCTGATTAGATTTTGGGGTCATGAGGTCAAAGGTCAAAGGTCACAGAGCTCATTATATATGCAAAAATAGCTTGTGATCGCGTTATCTCAAGAAGGGATTGACAGATTCTGACCAAACTTGGTACATATATGTTCCTTGGAGAGCCAATGAACTGATTAGATTTTGGGGTCATGAGGTCAAAGGTCACAGGGCTCATTATATGTAAAAGTAGCTTGAGATTGGAAATATCAAGAACTGAATATCAGATTTCAATCCAACTTGATACCTGAATGTATCTCAGGGAACAATTGTAGTCATTAGATTTTGGGATCATGAGGGCAAAGGTCAAGGTCACTTATAGCTCATAATTGTGATACGTCAAGATCTAAAAGACAGAGTACCATCAAAATTGAGTTGACAGAATTAATTCAGTGTACATGTTGATTTGAGCTTGATATAAATAAATTGCGTAATGGCGGAGGCATCATTTTCGACTGCGCGCAGTCGAAGATCCATCTAGTTTAGTTCTTGACTGAAATTGATAGGAAATGATCTTTAAGGTAGTGAAGTGAAAAGAAACTTTAGAAGAATTGGGATATACAACTTACTTGGGATAAAATCATGGCTTGAAAAGACATTCTTACTTAGGATGCATTTTTCAGGAAAAGTTCTGCATGCATTTAACAATGAATGATAGAATGGCATTAGGGCTCTACACGAACCCTTTTGTGCCCCTGTCAATGACGTGACTGGAGGCATATTTTCGCTTGTAATCTGTTACCCCAAGAACTGGTTAACGGATTACCATCAAACTCAGTACTCGGTATGTGTCTTGAAGTGTCAGTGAATTCATTAGATTAAGGGGGCATGAGGTCAAAGGTCAGAGTGCTGCACTACCCTGAGAACCAGTTTGCTGATCAATATCAAACTCTGTACCTGCTTGTATTTGTCACTTAAAAATTCGCATGATCGAGTATTTTTGATAAATTGCAATCAGCTTCTTGTTTTTAGTCCAATAGAATTAATACAAATATATTTGTTAGATATGGGCCCTGTTACAGAAAGAGTTGCAAACGATTGTTAACTTGCAAATAATTGCAAGTGAGAAAATATGCACATTTGAACCAATCAGATTTACGCATTCATAAAAATGACATATTACCACTGTATACAGATTTGGTAATCCATACTGTTCATAGTGTGTTGGTGGTTCAAAGCTGGATTTCAGGCATGTGTTATAGTCTGAGGGACAGCCAATAATCACTGTTTTTCTTGATTCTTTGATTTTAATAGAACATTTTCTTAATTTTTCTAGTCTCGTGAAATATTCTATTATGATTTAGCTGCGATGTATGAAGTATACTGAAAAAGGATCTAGTAATATCAAACCCCCTAAAAAAGTAAGAGCTAAGAAAATGAGGTGAGAAAATTGGGCTACCCCGGGAATCGAACCAGAGACCTCCTGATTGCTAGACCGGTGCTGCGGTCGGCATTCGTTTTGTATCGTAGATTATGAATATTCATGACATATTAAGTTAAACGAATTGTAATGGATCATGAATTTTGACATAAAATGTCAAGGTTGTCAAGCTATTTATGTAGCTTTGTAAATACAGTTGCATTTGTAAATTTGAAAAATCTCCTAGAGAAATAAAGTGTAAAAATACAATGTTGTACATAGTACATAACTTGTATGTCATTTACATTAGAGACAATCTGCTGAATACCGTCAACTCCGTGTAAGTCGGAGTCGCATATATTGAATAATCGCGTAAGTCGATGATTATAAAAAGTCCCGATTTATCGTCATACACTTGCGTGTGTTATTCCTCTGCATAAGTCGATTTTTGTAAGTCGAATTATCACATAAGTCGATCATATTCCCGGCACACTTTCAAAGCAAAACATGAAATTCGCATCGCGTAAGTCGAAGCAAGAAGTTATTTTTACTCATTGCTCGAACTAAACCGAAATGTGTTACCGATTTCGGTCACACCGCATTTTTGTTTACAACGCAACGCACTGATCGACGCTCCTCGTCGTCTGTTCTTAATATCTCGCATCTCTCTCTCTTGCTCTCCCTTTTCTCCCCACACCGGTATGGTATCGGTACCGTCCTTCAATGCATGCTCGCTCCCGGCCCATAACAAATGTCACAAAGACATACTGTACACGTACCACGTGCATCGCGTATAGTGCTAGCTAATATGCAGCATAATAGCGTGTGGCCGGAGTATTCAAAGTAGAGTGGATCGCAATTTACTTAATAGCAAGTACCATGTAAGCGAAGATTATGTATGTCTACAATAAAAATTAATCACTGAACGAGTATGATTTGGTATATTCGTATATGTTTGTCCAAGTAGGAGTGTGAAGTCGAGTTCTGTGTACATGAAAGTTTCGTGTTTTTTTCCCTGATGCCTGTGCAACGATATTCCATTGACCGCTAGCTGCGCGCGGTCCCTGAGCTATAGGGTAGGGTCCGGGGACGTTTATGTACTGTAAGTCGAATTTTCTTCGACTTACGCGCAAGTCGAATATCGGCTTAGTCGACGTGTTTCACACGGTCCCGTCAAGATCGACTTACGCGAAGTTGACTGTATGTTAAAAAAACAAATAAAACATGTATTAAAGTGTCATCTTGCCGTCTTAAGATGACTTGCCGCACCTTCGTTGTGCATTTATTATCAAATCAGTCTCTAGGTAGAGATAGTAAGTGGAGCCAGATACAATCTCAGTAGAACAACCATCGTACCAGAGACTGATTTTTGGGTCTATTGATTCTATAACATTGGTGCTACGGATGCAAATATACAATCCCCATAGGTAGAGATAGGTCTGGGGCCAATTTCATAAAACTTGTCCAATTGATGTAATTGTCCAATTATACTAACTAGTATGTCTACAGCCAATCAACATGGGGTATTATAGCTGTTGCCATTGTAGTTAATACACTAATTGGACACTTGCAACAATTGGACAAATTTTGTGAAATGGGTCCCACCATTAGAAGGTGCTTATTTCTTGAAACAACGATTTATTGGATGTTTTGTATGAAACCAGTTAATCAAGTTTGTGAGTTTTTGGTATTGCTTTCTTGCATAGCTTAGCTTATTTTGTCAATACATTTGCATTTGTAAATTAGAAAAGTCTCAGAGAGAGATACAGTGGAACCCCCTTATAAAGAGGTATGATATAACCGTAGCAAACCTTTTATAACAGGGTACCGGTAGTTTTACTGGTACACACTCATAACAAGTGAGGTTCCATTGTACTGAAGAAGAGGGAATTACAATAGTAATTCCCAAATTAAAAAAATACAGGATAGTTTTTGTGTGCTTACAATTTACAATGCAGACATTTGAGCATGTCTTCTCAGGGCTGACGAAGCTGAACAACAATTTACTATAAGAAGATGCTATGAAAACTTAGCACCTGGAAAAGTGAAAGGAAAAGTTAAAAGTTGAGAAAATTCAATTCCAGAATTTTCTTCTTACTTTGTTAATCAAGTCAGAATAATAAGTTGCCTGACAATTCATTATTTTTGTTTGCCGTCTGTTATGTCAATCCTAAAAGGTGTTGGGTTTAAGAGTTTGTGGGAAGTTTGTGGGAAACACACTTGGCGCAATTTGTAAAGCGATATTACCATATTACCCATTGGCATTCGGTCCTCGGCTTCTTAAATTTTATGTTATATACAGTGTGTATGTAAATGTATCTAATGTACTGTACATAAATACATGTTTGTATGTACAGTGTATTACTGCTGATATAGTTTGCATTTAGACACTTTTTCGCAACCTGTACTTCTGTAGTTGTTGATGTCAGAAAAATGACCCTTTTCTTTTCTAATTTGAAGTATAGTACTGATTTTGCGTACTAACAGCTGCGTAGTTATGAAATTTGTTTGGTATTTCATGTTGGTCTGTATTAAAAATGAATATTCTCCTATATAAGATAAATGTTTAATTTTCAAATCTGTGATCTCAATTTAGAGTGATAGATTAGAGATCACATGCATGTTTTTGTACGAGGGTCTGTTTACAGTGTATGTTTGTGTGAGTGTAATTTATTGTAACATAAAGGAATATTTTTAAAATTTAAAATGTTTGTATTTTCTATTCACGTGTAGATTTTTATAAAGGTCGGGTTAGATTTATCAGATGCAACTGAATTCGAACACACATTCATTTTTATTCAAAATCAAATCATTAATATCTGGATATTTGAGCCGTTTCTGATCTGATTTTGATCAAACAAAGCGTAGGCTATATGTTGCCTTTGAAATCATGTGCTTTTAAAATACTACACTTTAAAGGGGTAGTTCAGTTTTGGTAGAGGCTGCACAACACAAATTTGAAAGAACATGCAATTTTAATGGCAGTATAAACTTTATTTGGTCAAAATCGGTTCAGAAATGGCTGAAATATCAATAAATATATCCGATCGTAATAAATTTGGGCCCCAATTTTATTCAATGATTTAAAAAAAATTAAACAAATGCTTATATTTTTTCAAAAATTTTCAAAAGTGGTTTTTAAATAGTTGTTGATGATCTCTCTATTTAATCATTATTTCAACAAAACATCACATGCATAATTTTGTATGAAAAATGGTTGAAACCAATGCCGTTTTAGAGAGCGCGCTCTTTTGTTTTAATGGCTCTTTTAGAATGATAACAGGCATTTTACTTAGTCGTTTGTAATTTTGTATACCTTTCGACCATGGTGGAGTTATGACTATTAGTTTGTAATGTTACTGTGCAGGTTTTGGTTACTAAAGTTCAGCCTTACCAAAACTGTACTACCCCTTTAAAGGGGGTATCCCACTGAGAGGCGAACGTTTTGCGAACGTTAGCGAATTATGCGAATTTGGGATTTCACCCGAATTCGTTAAAGGTTGCAAAAAGTTCGTTAACGGTTGCAAAAAGTTCGTTAACGGTTGCAAACGGTCGAAAAAAAATTCGCAAACGGTTTTAATTGTCGCAAACAGTTTTTCTTGTCGCAAAGAAATTTTGGACATGTTCAAAATTTCTTTGCGAATTTATTTTTTCGCAAACAGTCGCAAACGTTCGCAAACGGTCGTTAAACGGTGTCGCTAACGTTCGCTAATGATTCGCTAATGCTAGCGATTACATGACCATATGGTTCCTCAATGCAATCGACCCATTGAGCGGCGAATGTTTTGCGAACATTTGCGAACGTTTGCGAATTTTGGATTCGCCAACTTTTCTGACAAATGTTGGCAAAAATCAAGGTTGGCAGAGGCAAACCCTGCTTTTCGCTAACTGTCGCTAAATGTCGCTTATGGCAGAGGAAAAGTTGGCGAATCCCAAATTCGCTATATTCGCTAACGTTCGCAAACGTTCGCCTCTCAGTGGGATACCCCCTTTATTTAACTTCTTGAAGTGCCCCCTAAGCCGAAACTGAGCTATCACTTTAAATGTTTTAATGCCTCACACTGCATAATTTCTTGTATCGCCCCATCAACCAAAACTGTATTATTTCTTTTAAACGAACAGAAAAGAAAAGAAAAAAAATGGCCAGAAATTAAATTAATGGAACTGTGACTTCGTGGTGTCATAGAGCAGTTGCCATTGCCTTTGGAAATTGAGTCACCTTGCTGAATAGACATCACATTCGTGCAATGAGTAGATGCTATTTGTATACATTATATGGTAATTGCAGTCTTTTTTTATATTTTTTAATGGGGGAGAAACATGAATTTGCATTTGACGTGGGTAATAAGGAGTTATTAAACCTTGATTGCATTTGTGACAGCTAGGCTATCATTTGTTACGGTGGCGTAGTGATTGAGGGAGGGGCACGGGGGGGGGGGGGGGGGGGACCTGCCCCTGATTGCGCCTTGAGTAACTTTTCAGAGAAGTGGGCTATATTATTATTATTATTATTATTATAATTAAATTAAAACTTAAAAAAACATAAACGTAAGGAAGAAATCATTTTCAAAAAAAAAGGAATACATAAAGTGTGCCCCCATTAATTCACGAGTCCTCCAATCAGTCCGACCACTTACTATATTTCCTGTTCATTGTCCACACGTCATTTATTCAGAGTTATAAGCTGCAAAATCGCCTACCTAAATGACGTAAGTTAGATATACCGTAAGTCATGTAACATTATAAAGTAATTATAATTTCAATTTGGAAACAACTTTCATGATAAGTTGGGAAAGAAAAGTAACGAGAAGAATGCAGGGCCCCGTTTAATGAAAGGGTCTTAAACATAAGACTCGCAGTGCTTGATTATTGATACTGGCCATACAGTAGAAGGAGGGGAAACAGAAACAAAGAAAGAGGGTGGGATAATTAGTGTGCTGCGCGAAGTGAATAGTGAAGGGTTGCATGATACTCCTTTTTTCGCTCGAATCTCTGCTCATGAATGACCAAAGACTAAGGGTAGGACATATGGTCGTTCTGGACTAGGTGGAAATTAGAAAATGACCTTTTATTTGCGGCGTTTCGCGTACATTTTCAGCAAATTACCACCCCTTTTTTTTTTTACAAAAACGGTTGAAAATTTAGTTATTATATATTATTTGCATTTCGAGTAAAACCCCCTTTAAACGGATAGCCCCTCTTTTGCAAGCCAAATTTCAAAAGTTGCGAGATTATTGTCTTATATGAAAGAAAATGTCATTTAATAGCATGCCTGAACAAA
Organism: Echinarachnius parma; assembly: GCA_037951105.1. Lineage (NCBI taxonomy): Eukaryota > Metazoa > Echinodermata > Echinoidea > Clypeasteroida > Echinarachniidae > Echinarachnius > Echinarachnius parma. Next base: position 27,047 of record JBAMJV010009053.1, on the reverse strand, counting down.
TTAGGGCTTGAAATCTCTTTTTCGTGGAGTTATAGAGCTAAAACTAATAAACCATCGTCCAACGGTTAATTGTGCACTATACGTATATTCACCCAGTGAGGAAGTTCGTACACGGAGTATCACAACGCTATGCGTGACCCCTACGTGACCTGCGCTAGCTACATGACCCGCGCACATAATGACCGAATACTATACAAAATAACCAAACCTCGCTTAAACTGACTACATTCTTAATTTTTGAGATTTTTTCACAATACCTTTACAAGAATAAGTACAATATTATTGTAATATTATGCTAAATCAGTTAAACTCTTTTATTGACCGATATATAGTTTGATGGAGGGACGCATTCGTTTTTCATTCGTAGAATCCAAATTACAGGGCTGTTCGATTGTTTGTGTGTGTGTTACATTCATCCTCATCCATCAACTGGAAACTGTTCAGACGTTTTGTAAAAGAGGGACTGTCCCTTTAAAAGACTAAAGTATACAAACGAAATATGATTTGTGGCCCTTCATGAAAAGGTACCCTATTTTTCAAATTCGCGAATAAAAAGAAAACGAATCTTTTGCCCGAATTTGTTCACATAGCATTAACATATGCATGTTAGCTTCCAAGTATGGAATTATATTTATATAGAACATATTAATAGAAACAAAATTAGGAAAGTCCAGTTCAAAATGTGATTTATATAATTATATCATGTAAATGAACTTGAAATTGCTCATGACCACCTGTAAATTGCCCGAAGGTTGTCCCACATATCATCAACATGTGCATATTAGCTTTCTAGTATGGCATTATATTTTATATATTAATAAGCATGGGCGTCGATCACGGGGGGGATGGGGGGATATATATCCCCCCCCCCCCCCCCCCAATATTTGAGGTGCGGGGATGGCCTGTATTATCATCCCCCCAATATTTGGGGTTCAGAAATATAAAATAACATTAAAATGAAGGGACATTACCCCCTCTCATTCAAACTCTCACTCAAACTGCCCAAATCCAAAATCTTCCGGGGCTGCGCCCCCTGGAACCCCTATTAAGGCCATCTGGCCAAGTCCCTTGTATACACACCTAATCAGGATTTCCCGCTATGTCCACTAAAAATGAGCTAACATTCAACATACTATTTGATACGTAACGGTTTTACGTATTTACATATTATGAACAACATCTTTAGTTCTTGGTATTTAAAATCCCAAAGCTTCCGGGCAGTATCACTTGACTGATTCAGTTCAGGGTTCTAGCAGGGTGCTTGCAATGTGCACTTCATAATCTGAACATTTCTAAACAGCTAACTCAGAAAATGCACGTTGACTTTAATTTAGGGGTCATGTTGGTTAAAAACTATTTTGTTCCCTACCCCCACCCCCCCCCCCCCCCCCCCCCCCACCCCCGTCATAAAATCCTGTTTCGCCTTTTGAGCGTCTTCAGTAACTAATCTTACAAAATCTTACTCCCTCTAAAGGCGAAACAGCCTGTATAACTAAGAGAGTTACTATACTTATTACAACTCATATATACCATATAGTTGAGCACTGTTGAACATTTGCAGTTCACCACCACACTTTATATTTAATATATTACATTTTCTTGATTGAATTATATTTTAGGAAAGTAACTAAGCAGATTGTATCATGTTATCGGGCATGCAAAGAGCGTGCAATTAATTACCAACCGAGCTGTAATGACCATTGCCGGAAAAGTGACAATAGAATTAAATATCAAAATCGGATTTCACGCTCTTTCCCGCCCATTGACACAGCCTCACTTTATATTTGATACGTGTGCATATAACAGTATAAGAAGCTCGAAGCAATATTAATTGTCCCTTTGCGTCTATAATGATCGTTTTTTTTGTTTGCCCAAGATCGTGTGCATATATACTGTATATGCAAATGTCTGCCTTATTATTCGCCACCATTTCATTCCTCAATTAAGGAGCATATTGCTGATCATGAAAATGAACGTGGAGAAAAGTATGTTTGCCTGATTTGTCACGATAGTTAATGTGCAATGCATGTAGCCGTTTCGGGTTATATAAATCATTTTAAAATTAATTTTGCAAAGCAAAAGACTCTATAACCACCGTGGGACTCATGCAATGTGATTACTTATAAGTAAGTTTTCTGAGAAAATATGGAAATGAACACATCATCGTCCGATTTGATGGAAGGCGCTGTCGGAATCGACCTAGAGGTGCCCACGCTCATCATCTACACGCTGTTCGGCGTCCTGGGCATCGTCGGTAACGGACTGGTGCTGTTCGTCATTGCCCGAGTGAGGGCGCTGCACAATGTGACCAATTGCTGATTGTGAACCAGTCCCTGATCGACGGAATGTCCTCCGTCCTCCTCATTGCGATCTTCGTGCTGCCACTGCCTGATATCCCGCCTGGTGACCCGGTGGCGGCTCAACTGCTCTGTGGATTCTGGTACACGCAGTATCCATTCTGGGGCACGTACGCCGCGACGACGCTCAACCTGCTTTTGATGACGCTCGAGCGCTATCTCGCGGTGGTCCATCCTCTCCAGTACCGCATCAGAATGGGTAGTGGCTACAAACGGGCGATGTGTTACTCCATGTTTCCCTGGATCATCGGTTGGCTGCACATGTCGTACCTAATCCCGCTGACACGCGTTGAGGACGGGTTTGCTTCCAGTTCCTCTGGCCGAATGACGTCATGCAACCCGCAATGGAATCTTCACGTTCATCTCGTACTTGCTCCTCGCGTTCACTGCGATGGCCGTCATGTACGTCCGCATTATCCAGACCCTGCGACGCAGTCCGGTCGTCAAGGCAACGGGCAACGCTAACCGAATCACCGCCCGTAAAAACATCATCAAGACGATGTCCATCCTTTCCATATGCTACTGTATCTTCTGGGCGCCTAATCAATGTATCTACCTTTACTACTGTCTCGGCGGTGAGTGGACTTTAACGGTGTCATCTACTACACGACGGTGTGCATTGCTTTTATCAACATGTGGATCAATCCTCTGGTTTATGTGTTCCAGTACCGGAAGTTCCAGAGAGGTGTGAAGGAAGTGTTCGGATGCCTTAAGAAAAAGCCAAAATCAGCTCCACGATTTTCTCCATGTCAAAAGATTCCACAGCGAATACGGATTCTGCCCAGGACAAGCTTTAGAAGAAAGTAGGGCCCATAATTCATGGTGAATTCAAACCGCGGCTAAGGACTGTTTTAATTTGCCGAAAGTCGGTATTATAGACAAAAATGTAGGGTGGGAATAAACATAATACAAGTTGGTATTACTTTTAAGCAGCCTTATAACCCGAAAAAGACCGACTGGTCTATTTGAGGTCTTTCTATGGCCGGGGGGGGGGGGGGGGGGGGGGGGAGGGGCATTATGGCCCCCTACTCGGCCATGAAACGGCCGATCGTCGCGAAATGTTGCACGCATGTTAAGTAGTCATAAATCACATTCTTCAGACCATTTAGAATGCCAGTTATGATGATTAATGTAATGTCTGCCCATTGGATACTGACATAATTCAGTTATTTTGTTGGAGCCTTTGGATTAAGTTTTAATATGATTAACTCAAGAGTATTGATATACATCAATACACATAACTACAACATAATGTTTGTGAGAAATTTAAACACATTAGATAATGTTCATACAAATTGATCAAAATTTGGAAGTGTGTCAGTTTGTTAATCATATCATCTGCTGAGGGTAATTCCCGGAACTTGACCCAAATAATTATAATGGTTTACAAACAACACTCATGAGAATAAAAACAAACAAACAAACATTAATTTAACTATTTCAATTCCTAGCATGAGTATGCATGATGTGATAATGCAAATAACAAGTTGTCTCACCTAAAAAGGAAAAACATGTGCAGTGCTATGTCAATATTTTGAGTGACTTGTCAGACTTGAGTACTATATCGCCTGTCTTGAAAACAACTTTTGTCAAGATTTACAGAATCTTTTATCATCAGTCAAGATAGAAAATCAAATTGTCTGATTGTGCCAGAAAATATATGGCCTCCATAAATGTTGCATACCTTGCGACCTAGGACCAGTGTTTTTGTCGAGCCACATGTGGCGGTGTACTTTTTAACTGTTGTGGAGATCATACTTTGTGTACAAAATGCACGGAAATAATGAATAGTAATTAATGCACAGTTTTCAGTCATCTGTCGTTCACTCATAAACATAAAATATGCACAAGTATGCGATTGTTCCTGTAAATTAAAAATGAAAGTCTGATTTTGCAATTGCATGTATAAAGTATTTCGAATGATTAATTGTCCCTTACTTCATGGTAAGTACTGTTGGATAGATAAATAAATGAATCAAATGTTCAAGCTGAGATACTAACTGTGTGCAATTGTGTTTGGTCTACCCTATATCAACAGTGAGTGTTCTCCTGTATGGGAATGTGAGATTTCAAGTTTATGGTCTCATTTTAGGGGAAAGTTTGAAGGATTACATTCAAGCTTGAATTATCATCAGTAGGTACAATTCACCAAGTTTGTCATACAAACAAATTCAACCCATGGACTAAAGTTGATATTGCGAACTTGTGTGGACTAAAATAATCTAGAGTTAAATTATAAGCCTCTGATGAGAAATGTGGCCTAAGTGACAACTGTAATGTGAGCATGCGTTGAATGTGTGCATTTACACAATGGTAAGAGGGATAAGAGGCATATACAAATGGAACACTCATTTTGTTATGTACTCCATTGCATTAAGTTCGTGAAAAGCGAAAGTGGTCCTGACTGTTTATGGTCTCATTTTAGGGGACAGTTTGAAGGATTACATTCAAGGCTTGAATTGTCAACAGTCAGTGGGTAAAATTCAACAAAGTTTATCATACAAACAATTCAACCCATGGACTAAAGGTGGTATCTCACCGGCCTGGAGACTAGTTGGCGACCTGTTGGCGACTGAGTCTCCGCGACTTTGCTTGACGGTGCTTGACCCACTTTAGAGACCACGTGACTGAGGTCTTTATCATCTAGTTGTAGATCTAGATATATATAGACAGGCAGAAGTCGCGGCGACGTCGCCGCAACCTTGTGGAGACTCGAGTCGCCAATTAGTTTCCAGGGCGGTGAGATACCACCTTTAAGTTGATATTGCGAATTGTGTGTACTAAAATAATCTAGAGTTAAATCTAAGCCTCTGATGAGAAATGTGGCCTAAGTGACAACTGTAATGTGAGCATGCGTTGAATGTGTGCATTACACAATGGTAAGAGGGGATAAGAGACATATACAAATGGAACACTCATTTTGTTATGTACTCCATTGCATTAAGTTCGTGACAGCAGCTAGTCTCTACCCATTGCTACAATGGCGCAGCGCCGGTGGTGTGAGCGCATAATCTGTCTGGGCGGATAGCCTGTCCTACCCTAATGGCAATATCGTGTATTAGGCCCCACATTGCTATACTGTGTACACTTATGTAGCCAATAAATCTAACTTAAAGCCACTAAATCTGACCTATAGCCACTAAATCTGACCTATAGCCACTAATCTGACCTATAGCCACAAATTAGGGTTAGGGTTTAGGGTTAGGGTGGGACAGGCTATCCGCCCAGACAGATTATGCGCTGACACCGGGAGGACGTGGGGAGAGAGAGAGAGAGAGAGAGAGAGAGAGAGAGAGGGGGGGGGGGGGAACGTCTACCCATTAATTGAATACAAAACAATACAGTCATATAAACACGAAATCTCCCTCATTAGATATTACTGAGATATTTATGATTGAATCAAATGACGCGGGGGGGGGGGGGGGGGGGCTGCACGTGTACCCATTAATTTAATTTAAAAAAAACTAAACGAGATTGGGTTTCATTTTCAAAATGTCTCCCTAATTAATGAGATATTTATGATTGCAAAAATTCGTTCCGGAACACTTTTCATAGTAGTCCAAATTAATGGACACTTTAGGTGATGGAAGGATGGAACGTAGTTTCTTAGCATTGTGTGCACCTTCGAGGATGCCTGGCTGGAATGCTCCCCAGGGAGTGGATTAAACGTGCACTTTGTGTGCTGGATTGATTGAAGTATGCATCCAATAACCGGGGTAATAATATAATTGTAAGCGCTTAGATATGATTATTGAATATGTTATTGAATATCATTAATTTATTTTATGTTCAGATTATAATATAAAATAAGAACGTTTTTAATCAAGTCTCATTTTTAATTGAAAATACTTTGTATTAATTAATGTACTTTGTATCTGTTATTGAAAACGATCATTATAAAATTATTTAATTTCTCAATTTCATATGAAGATACTTTGTATTAATTTACCTTTTATAATTGTTATTGAATATGATAAAAGTAATTTATGTTCAGAATATAATGTACATGTAAGATAAAATTAAGTTAATTATTCAATTTTAATTGATGATACTTTGGATTTGCTATTGAATGTTAAATTTAATTTCTGTTAAGAATATAATACAAGTTAAACAATTTTAATTACTCAATTTTAATTAAACATAGTTTGTAATAATGTACTTTGTATAAATGGAATACGATAAATTTAATTTGTGTTAGGAATATAACATGAATTAAGACTTGTTTTATTACTCAATCTTTATACCCTGTATTGCTTCCCTTTTGATATTACATTTGATTGTTAGATCTACTCGTTATTGAGTATGATAAACTTAATATATGTTAGGATTATGATATAAAATAGATAGTGGGATTTGATATCCTTTAATTAAATAATTTCCAGGCTCTTATTTTTGCATTTTTGTGATGCTTATTATTGTAATTTTCCAAAAGATATACATGTACTGTATTAATTTACACTTTGTTAGATTCAATATTTAGTTAGTATTACATATTTAAAAGTAAGTAACGAATCAGTAAATTGGTTCTTTGTTATTGTTATATTAAAATTAAAAGTAAATGAGAATATGAATTATAATAATCACATTTTTAATGTTAGTGCCTTTCTTGCCAAATGCATTCATAAATATGTATCATTTTGTTGTATTTTGATGTTAAATTATATTTTTATTGTGTTGTAGTTTTTTTTTTATTCATGTATGTTCATATGTTCATGTACGCAAGACATTTTAGTCTTCGGACTACAGTCCTGTTAATTTTGTTCAATAAATACCGATATATCTATCTATCTATACATTTATTATTATCATACAACAATCGATCACTTTACAGCTCAATAAAAAAACAAACAATTTAAATCATTTGTCATACGCTTCTACAGGTTTGACAATGTGAACTAATATTTTTCAATCATAGATATCTTAATAATGAGGGAGACATTTTGAAAATGAAACCCAATATGATATTGATATACATTGAGAGCCTATATCTTGATGTTGATAATTTTTTATCAAACAAATGATCAAAATAACTAAGGCGGTGATGCACGATAGCGGTTTGAATTAAGGTTCAGATTTTGGTGAATCAATTACAGTAAGGCCAACATACATGTTTCTGTAACTTTCCCTATTCGGCCATTTTAGCTTTAATCCACCACTATTGGACTGAGCAATGCACACAGATTACAAACGAAGTGCGGTCGCATCTCTGCTCATGAATGATCACTTAAGCAATTAGCCATCCAGTTCATATTAAAGTGATTTGTTTAAAGGGATCAAGTAACATTGGACAAATCCCCGAAACTATCTAGGGGTTCTCTTATACCTTGATGCATTGATATTACCAGTAGAAGCATGAAACGGGTTTTGTTTTTTTAAATTTCCCTTTGGTGAAAAAAATATTTACGATTCATTGAAGTATTTAACTATCCATTGGACAATCATAATCGTGTACAAAGTCAGAGCGATGAATAGTGAATATCACTTTGCAGTTTCGCTAATTGCTCGGCTATATAACATCCATTACACGGGACTGAATTGTGCACACATTACTTAGTGGACATATTAGATCACAACAATACACATATATACATCAACCATTCATCACCTCTTTCATATGTCAACAAAGTTATTAGATCCCTTTAAAGGCTCAATCTGCTAATGTGATATGTCGTGACTTGTACGGTGTGTTTCATTTCTAGAATTAATTTTAGTCATTATCATGATTATATGGAAACGAGAGATATTTATTAATCTTTTTGTTGGGCGGGGGGGGGGGGGGGGCGGAGGTGATTTTGCCTGAGTACTGTTAAAAATTAACATGAAAGGGATCTGAATGTGAAGTCTTTCTATTGTTATTTGTAATATACTAGCGCAGTTCGAAAATATTCGTCATGAACTGGGATGGCTGTCCGACCGAGCTACGCTAATTGCCGGAAAAGTGACGGAAGAATTACGGATTTCATGCCCTTTCTCGCCCATTGACACAGCCTCACTATATAGTTGATACGAGTGCTTATATGAAGCTCGAAGCAATATCAATTAGCCCTTCGCGTCTATAATGATCGGTTTTTGTTTGCCCCGGATTGTGTTCATATTATACAGTTCTCATGCCTTATTACTCGCCACCTTTCCATTCTTCAAGAACGTAGAGATTTGAAACCATACTAACAATGTGCAATGTTTGAACCCGTTTTTTTTAAAATCAATCAATAATTGTGCCAACTAATTTTGCAACGCAAACAACTCTCACCAGCGTGGGACATGTTTGGTTATTAGGAGTTCTCATGAAGTGTGATTACTTCTAAGCCGATAATAGCGTTCGGTTTCTGTGACAATATGGAAATTAATACATCAATTCAATTCAATTCAATTTTTGGTTTATTCAAGAAAAATACTGAGTAAAAAGTCCGAAGACTAAACAAGTCAGTTTACAATGTAAAATGCATTACAAAATATAACAAGGTACAAACACATGGATAAATTATATCATTAATAAGTAAAAACAGAGACTTAATATCGTCTACTAAATCAAATTACAATGTTAAATCCAAAGAAGTTCAGCAAGAAATAGCAACTTATATCCTTTACAATTACATACATGTATAAACGTACTATAAATAACAATTAAATATCAAAAGCAATAGAGGTGAGGTAATGAAACATAAACCGTCCAAAATCTGAGCAAGAACACAATACTATGAAGAATACAACGTTTTTTAATAAAATATAGCTTAAATAAATATACATAATTCTATCATTGCTAGTGAAAGCACAATTGTATTTAATTTTAACACTAAATAATTTAACATATTAATGGGTTCTAGTATCATAGGTTATCACATTAAACGTGAACGGGCTAATTGTATGAAGGACTTGAAATTCAAATTAAAAACAAATTAAATCAGTACTAATTAAAAATATAACAGGGTTCTACCAATTCAAAGTGAGAAAAGTATGTAAAGTCATACAATGTATTTAAACCATCAGTACCAACGAACGTGATGAGTATTATAAATAACAATAAAGAATCAAAAGCCAAAGAGGTAAGTTAATAAAACATAAACCGTCTAAAATTTGAGCAAGAAAAAAATACTATAGAGGATACAACGTTTTTAAAGATACCATAAATAATTACTAGTATACATAATTCTATCATTGCTATAGTGAAATGACTTGAAATTCAAATTAAACACAATTTAAATCAGCTTTGAGAGATCGCAATACTAATATTTGACATAATCATTATGATATAATAAATTAACATTTAAAAATTCACAATGGTACAGGATACAAACAGTACAATCAAGAGCAAACCTATGAGGGCATAACTAAGAAGTTGAATTCAGAAGTTGTATAAAGTAAGGAATGGGAGAAAGCATGCGTCTTTGAGTTCGTATACGAGGTAATGTCATGTGTGTAGAGTTCCGAAGATTGCGACCTGTGATTAATTCTCTACTTTGTGGCAAGAGATGGCGATGGTCAGGAGAGGTTAAAACTGATTTGGCAAATTTAGTTGCTAGTTGGTGACGCCTATTACTAAGGGATTCAAGTTTTAAAGTCTCTAGGAGTTCACTATATGGCAGTATATTGGGGTAAACGATTATCCTCAAGGCTCGCTTCTGGATACGTTCGATGGTTTCAGCCTGAGCCTTAGTTATACCAGAAGTCCAAACGGGGGCCGCAAACTCCAGTACCGGGCGAATGTAAAGCTGATAGATTGTCACCAAATCTTGTGTGTTGACCCCATTCCTTTTTAACTTGTTGATGATAAACAATCTCCTCGACGCGTTTGAGATGATGCGATCGACTTGTTGATCCCACTTGAGGTCATATTGGATGATGACCCCAAGCAACTTAATCGCGGAAACAATCTCCAGGCTAGCTGAGTCGATGAGCAGATCAGGAGGATGCTGTGGAGTTCGGAGAAAGGAGACTTGCATAGCCTTGCACTTAGCGGCATTCGGGATAACATCATTTTCCTGACACCAACCAGTAAGGCAATCGACGTGAGACTGTAATTGGGACGGTTGAAACTTGTTAATGACCTCCAACAAAGTTAGGTCATCTACGTACTTCCAGCGGTTCTCCGTCGTCTGTGCAGCATCGTTGGCCAATACCAAAAAAAGTATCGGGCCCAAACGTGTTCCCTGCGGCACTCCACAAGTGATGGATCTCTCCTGGGAGGTTGTTCCATGGTAGCGGACAGTTTGCGTTCTCTGAGACAAAAAACTACATAAGGTAGGGATGATAGAGCGATCTACTCCTAACCCAATCAGCTTCTGGATCACAATCGCGTGATTAACGTGGTCAAAAGCCTTACTGAAGTCTATTGTGCATAGATTAGCGAAGGTCCCAGAGCTGTCGAGACCTGTATGGATGGTGTCCAACAGGCTGACGAGGCAATGCACAATCGAAGTACCGCGTCTGTTACCAAACTGCTTAGGATCGATTTTGTCCTTGATGTCATACAAAATCCAATCAGCGAGGAACCCTTCGAAAATGCGAGATATTACAGGGGTAATCGAGATGGGACGTAGTTGGTCAAAACTAGTCACTGGTGTAACCTTCGGTATTGCACACACAGAGGCATTTTTCCAAATATTAGGAAAACAACCCTCTCTTAGACAGCAATTAAAAATGTGGGTTAAAGGCTCGGACAGCTCAAAGGCAAACTCCTTCAAAAGACGTGAAGGGCATTCGCCTGGATGACAGGCCTTCGAGGTGTTGATACGGCTAAGTTTGTGGTATACTTGATGTCGCAGGATCGTCGGAGGCGGTGAGGCTGCAGGTAAGTATGCCGGCATAGCACACGGATCGAGTGGAGGCAGTGTACAACAGATGTTAGCGAAATGGGTATTCAGATCATTTGCTATTTCGTTATCAGGTTTGTCGTCGGATGAGAGGCAAAGTGATTTTTTGCGAAGGCCGGCTAGATTGCGAATTTGTTGATGCCATTTACCGTCCGATTTGTTGGAAAGAGCAGTCGCGATCGACCTTGAAGTGCCCACGCTGATCATCTACACGCTGATCGGCGTCCTGGGCATCGTCGGCAACGGACTGGTGCTGTTCGTCATTCCCGGAGTGAAGGCGCTGCACAATATCACCAACCTGCTGATAGTGAACCAGTCCCTGATCGACGGAATGTCCTCCGTCCTCCTCATTGCGATCTTCGTGCTGCCACTGCCTGATATCCCGCCTGGTGACCCGGTGGCGGCTCAACTGCTCTGTGGATTCTGGTACACGCAGTATCCATTCTGGGGCACGTTCGCCGCTTCGACGCTCAACCTGCTTTTGATGACGCTCGAGCGCTATCTCGCGGTGGTCCATCCTCTCCAGTACCGCTTCAGAATGGACAGTTGCTACAAACGGGCGATGTGTTACTCCCTGATACCCTGGATCGTCGGTTGGCTGCACATGTCGTACCTAATCCCGCTGACACGCGTTGAGGACGGGGTTTGCTTCCAATTCCTCTGGCCAAATGACACCATGCAACCCGCAATGGGAATCTTTACGTTCCTCTCGTACTTCCTCCTCGCGTTCACTGTGATGGCCGTCATGTACGTCCGCATCATCCAGACCTTGCGAAGCAGTCCGGTCGTCAAGGCAACGGGCAACGCTAACCGAATCACCGCCCGTAAGAACATCATCAAGACGATGTCCATCCTTTCCATATGCTACTGTATCTTCTGGGCACCTAATCAATGTATCTACCTTTACTACTGTCTTGGCAGTGAGGTCGACTTCAACGGTGTCATGTACTACACGACGGTGTGCATTGCTTTCATCAACGTGTGGATCAACCCTCTGGTTTATGTTTTCCAGTACCGGAAGTTCCAGAGAGGTGTGAAGGAAGCGTTTGGATGCCATAAGAAAAAGAAAAAATCAGCCCCACAAATTGTCTCCATGTCAAAAGATTCTACAGCGAATACGGATTCTGCCCAGGACAAGTTATAGAAGAAGGCTCTATAAGTCACGTTGAATTCAAACCGAGATGGCTGATAATTATATGATTTGTGTATATATGTATGAATTTTTCCGAAAATCGGTCGTATAAAAAAAACCCAATCATGCAGACCATGTTGATCGTAGATGAATATAGTACAAGTTGGTATTATTTGTAAGCAGCCTTAACATATATGTAAGATAATATTTAAACCTTTGAAACACTTTTGTTGAAATAACATTATAATATAAGTCAATTTAACTATACAATTCTAAAAAAACATGCATTAAAGGGATAGTTGAGTTTTGGTAGAGAGGGCCCTAGACTACTTATTTGTTTGTGAGGTAATGAAAAACTGAGTGTAAAATTTGAAAAAGCATAATATTTAAATAATAAAGTCATCTTTGTTTGATCAAAATCGGTTCAGAGACGGCTGAAATATCCATAAATATAACAATTTGTAATAAACCTGGGGCCCCGGGTTTATTAGAGAATTTTGAACCAGCCGTTAAAAATTCAAAAAAATGCTTCCTCTTTTAAAAAAAGTTACAAAATAGGTATTTAAATAGTTGTTGGTTATTTCTCTATCTAATCACTATTTCAACAAAGCATCACATGCACAATATTTTATTAAAAATGGTTGAAACCGATGAGTGTTTAGAGAGCGCCCTTTTACGTTTTAACGGCTCTTTTTGAATGATAACATGATCTTTACTACGTCATTTGTAATTTTGTGTTCCTTTCTAGTTATAACTATTAGTTTGTAATGTAATGATGCAGGTTTTGGTTACTAAAATTCAGTTTCACCAAAACTGTACTCTCCTTACCAGAACTCAACTATCCCTTTAATTAATAATAAGCAAATAATTACCGTTGGTGAAGGTGATGGGGCAAACTATCACTTCCGAGGCGATCTAAATGTAGCTATCTTTCCGAAGCGAAGCTGAGGAAAGATAGCGTATACATTCAGATCGTCGAGGAAGTGATAGTTTGCCATCGCCTGAAACCAAAAGGTGATTATTTGCTTTATATTCCACATCAACTATTTTGATCACAAACGACCTTTAACTAACACATAGGGCTAAAAAGTCAAGTCTTTTATTTTAATTTCGTCAATCCTAGTCTGCACATGAACAAGATTTATGATTAAAAGTCAAAGACGCTTATATACCATTGTCTATTAAGCGTAGCCGCGCGCGAACGTTGCGCATCAGCGCGCTACCTCTCTGCGCGCTAACGCGCTCACGCCTACTTGCGCGCGAACAATTGAATATCTACACAGTGCAACGCACTTTTACCGACTATCTAGTGAGTGCAACGCACTTTCACCCAAGATATCTACACAGTGTAACGAACTTTTCTTCTTCCATCAATAATGGGCGAAACTATATTTCATCACGTGATTAACTTTTGACCAATCGTAGAGCAAGATTCTTAGTATGTGGAATATAAAGATTAATATTGTAAGGTGATAGGTATATCATACGTTTCACCTATTGATTTCGTTCGAATTTGTATTATTATTCATTTATTCTTCCCAATATTGTGTGTCGCATATCTCAATAACGAATCAAGCAATTACCATGAACTATCGCATAATGATAGATCATGGTCTAATGCCCCTGTTGGATCCGCATGGTTTCGGCACTGTGCCGAAACAATGCGGGAAGGATGCGTGTCACAGTGCCGAAACCATGCGGGAGGATGCGGAAATGCGGAACGAAATTTTCAAAATTTGTTCCCGAATGGTTCACGACCAAATTTGTCGGGAACAGTGCCGAAACAGTGCCAAAACTATGCGGAAACTAGTCTTGACAATGCGGATCATCGGCATTGTGGCACACATGGTTCACGACAAGGTTCCGCATAGTTCGCGCATCGGCCTGCACATACTTTCCGCACAGTTTCCGCATGATTTCCGCATAGTTTACGCATAGTCTACGCACTCGCAATACTTGATCAAGAAACGAAGACATAACTATTTTTTGCCAAGTATAAATGAAAAAAAAGATTTAACTGATAGCACAGTTCTGATTTTTAGGGCGCTTTATGAAATAATTTCTTTGTATTAAAGGTAATTGCAACGTTTGTGTTATACAGTATTTGGAGAAAAAAAACCTATTTTAATAACAGAAAAAACTTGTTTGATCAAAACCAGTTCAGAAACAGCGGAAATATTCATAAATATATGCGATTAATTAGAATAAATGTTTAGGCCCAACTTTTATTTCAAACTTAATACAATATTTAAAAATCCTACGCATTTTTGAAAATAAACCAAAGTGGCTTTTGATTCAATCTATTTGTGATTATCTCTTTTCTTAATGATTTATTAAACCAAACATCACATTTATTTCTTGAATAAAAACAACACTGTAATTGGGACGTGTATGTGTCTTTCTTTCATGGACATTATCATTGGATTATGATTTTTATTTTTATAATGATAACCCTTTTAAACAGATTCTTCTTCTTCTTCTTCTTCTTCTTCTTCTTCTTCTTCTTCTTCTTCTTCTTCTTCTTCTTGTCAAGTGCATTAGGGTTGGTGTCGTCGTTATTTTTTGTTAATTCTTTACATCAATTTACATCAATATCTCTAGATCAGATTAATCATTTGTCATGAAACGTGAAATAATGATAGGTCATGATCTAACTTAGATCTGTATATCTGTTCAATGACGGCACTTTAGTGTGACGTTATCAGGACGCCATTTTGTAAAATTTCCGCGCGTGCGCGTCGGCGCGCGCGTATTTGCACGCGTTACGCAAATGGATGGAAACAAATGCGTTGTTGTATGTTTTGGAATGACGATACATCCCTCAACACACCTTATCAATTTGAGTCACTGTTGACTCATAATAACGGAATACGCGCGTGTCAAAGTCAAAATAACACGCGCGTGCAAATTTAAATAATATGGGGAAAATACCTTTTTTTCATTTGGTCATAACTTTTGTTTAAAGGTAGTGTTGAGTATTGGTATTTCCCGAAGTGCCCCCCGATATTTGTTTGTGAGATAAAAATAATAATAATAATAGACATTTATATAGCGCAAATTGCAAAATAGCCTCTAAGCGCTGAACAATATAATTACATACAAATTATCAAATGAAATTTCAAGTTACATATAAAACATACATGTATAAACAAACATTAAAGGGTACCACCACCCAAAAATAATATTCTTTTTAAAGAAAGGTAACATCTTTAGTATTCCATTCCTTCAACAAGTTCACAAAAATATGTTTCCAGAAGAAAGAAAAAATATAATTGGAAACGCATCACCATTCTAAAGCATGCGTTCATGCGGTCTGAATTACGCAGACTGCTATGTGTGCGGTGAATTGCAACGTGTGCAGAGCGAACGAATCACCCGGGAATCTATTGTTTACAAACGTGCACGTGAATAGCATTGGCGCACTCGCAAATGGAACCAGGAAATAGCAGTGGTTCCGTAAGTGGTGGAAATTAATTGCTTTGTTTATGAATTACACAACCCTTTGCAAAATGTTGGGTATCTATTTGATATCACAAAACGGTACCAAAACATATAATAATGTGTTGTTCTTTGCCTGGTGGTCCCCTTTAACTATTACAAAAATGCTAACTTAAACAAATGAGTTTTTAACCTAGATTTAAATAAAGTATCTACATTTGGGGTAGTACGGATATTAAGTGGAAGATTGTTCCATAGAAATGAAGCAGCATAAGAAAAGGATCTTTCACCATAATATTTTGAGTTAATTCGGTGTGTGAATTCCAGGAGAGACTGTGTAGATGATCGGAGTGTTCGAGTGGGAGTGTAGTGGTGAATTAAATATATTAAATAGGTATGAGCAAGACCATGATAGGCTTTGAAAGTAGTGAGAAGAATTTTGTAGATAATACGAAAATGTATTGGAAGCCAGTGAAGATTGTGTAATATTGGTGTAATGTGATGAGAGCGGGAAACACAAGAAACAAGGCGAGCAGCAGTATTTTGTACACGTTGTAATTTTGTGATGTTCTTATCAGGGAGTCCATAAAGTAAAGAGTTACACAAATCAAGTCGAGATGTAATTAATGCAAGCACAAGACGAATGGTGGTGTTATAATCAAGATATCTACGAATTTTTCCTATCTTCCTAACAGCTATGAGGGCACTTTTACAAACATTATCAATCTGATGTGTCATATTCAGTGAAGAATCCATAACAAATCCTACATTCTTAGCAACTAAAGAAGGTAGAATGTGAGATGTGCCAATATTAAATGTCGGAGGTGGGTCATGCTGTGTGAAACGAGAGCTAAAGTAAATAATTTCAGTTTTAATGTCATTAAGAACAAGTTTATTCTGTACAGCCCATGATTTAACGTCCTGAATGCAGGCTTCAATCTTGGAGACGGCAGTTGCAGAATCTGCAAGGTCAAAGGTGAGATAAAAGTTGGGTGTCATCTGCGTAACACATACAGGAAACTCCATGAGCAGAGATGACATCATGGAGTGGAGCACTAAAAAGGATGAATTCTAATGAAAAACTGACTGTCAAATTCGAAAGAACATACAATTTTAATGACAGAATAAACTTTATTTGATCAAAATCGGTTCAGAAACGGCTGAAATATCCATAAATATATTTATCACCGGGCGATACTTAGACTTTTTAGACAAATTTCAAAAATGCTCGAAGACTACTTTGAAAAAAATCAGAATAGCTTTGTTAAAAGTCGTTGATGATATCTCTATTGAATCATTATATTAACAAACATTAAATGCACAATTTTGTATGAAAAAAGGCTAAAACCAATGATTTTGTTTAAATAGCGCCCTCTTGAGTTGTAACGGCTCTTTTTGAATGATAACAGGGGTTTTACTTAGTCGTTTGCAATTGTGTATACTTTTCGAGCTTGGTGAAGTTATAACTATTACTTTGTACCGTAATGGTGCCGGTTTTGGTTACTAAAGTTAAGTTTGACCAATACTCAACTATCCCTTTAAGTCCTTGAACCCCCAATTCTGTTTGAATATTCGGAAAGATTATGAGTTGTAGATATGAATTCATACCTCATTCGTGCCAATTAAATTATATGACGTCATCAAATTGAGGGTTAAATTTAAAAATGCGAATTTTAACCGATTTTAATTGATTCTGAAAGCGATTACATCGGACTTCCGATCATATCTCGCTTATTCTCCATCGATTTTCTCTCAGATTTTGATATGTTGTAGCTGAGGTTATGCTCTAAAGGTAATGTGGTCTTAGCTTTCCAACAATATAAATGTAGGAACTATAGTGTGTCTCTATACAATTGCGATTAGTCTGCCTCGCATCAACATTACATTTTGTACTGGCAAATGCAGAGTGCAATCTTTTACTCATATACCATGCTTTTTTAAATCTGTCAAGTGAATAAGGATTGGTGTCGTCGTACGACCTGTGACTCGAGATCTAATTGTCTAATTGTCGTAGGTTCGAATCCAATGCAATATTTTGTTACTTTTTTTGTGTGGGTTTTTGGGTTTTTTTTTCCGGGATTTGAACATTTTGACATCCGGATTTCTAGACCGGTGTGAGCGCATAATCTGTCTGGGCGGATATAGCCTGTCTGGGCAGCAGTATTATAGTAATGGCAATATCGTGTATTAGGCCCCACCACTGCTATACTGTATACACTTATGTAGCCAATAAATCTAACTTATAGCCACTAAATCTGAACTATAGCCACCAAATCTGACCTATAGCCACTAATCTGTCCTATAGCCACCAAATTAGGGTTAGGGTTAGGGTTTAGGGTTAGGGTCAGACAGGTTATCCGCCCAGACAGATTATGCGCTGACACCGGCGCTCTACCACCTGAGCTATCGAAAAACCGAGTGCGATGCTCGTCCCTGAAATATGTATTATCCTATTTTTTAAAACTATTTTTGGACTACACTATGGTAATTCTGAAGTTAAATGAAGCTTCGAAACATTGGCTAATTTTTCGGAATAATGCACCTTGTGCCTGTCTGTACATGTGTTATTAGTGTGTGGTGCGTGTCATTAAGTGTAACATGTTACTTTCAAAGGGCTCATTTTTTGTTTTACTACTACTAGTGTGTGATAACGTTTGGGTTAAACTTATCAGATAAAACTGAACGGTGGGAACCACATTTTACTCAAACTATAATGATTGTTCTGGATAATTTAGCCAGTAACATGATTACTGAGCTGATTTTGATACAGCCAAGTTTAGTTTGCCTTTAAAACCATTATGCTTTAAAAATACAACACTTCATTGAAG
The DNA here is from genome assembly GCA_037951105.1 of Echinarachnius parma. Classification (NCBI taxonomy): domain Eukaryota; kingdom Metazoa; phylum Echinodermata; class Echinoidea; order Clypeasteroida; family Echinarachniidae; genus Echinarachnius; species Echinarachnius parma. The sequence goes on along the minus strand of JBAMJV010009053.1, from coordinate 8,482 downwards.
CGCCCTATCAACCAAAACTATTATTCCTTTAAACATACAGAAACGAATTGTTAGAAATTCATATAAAGGAACGGTGTCATCGTATAATGTCCACCCGTATCTAAGCCATTGCTTTACACATCACGGATATAATTACATGTACATATGCATATCATCTAGAGTGGGGCGCAGCGGGGCGAATATCCCCCCTCCCCCTCCCTCCCCCAACCCACCTGAGAAAAGAACATCTAAGGGGTAAACCTGACTTTTATTCATGGGTAAAACTAACTTGATATTGTTTGTGTTTGTTTCTCTTTCGTTCGGGTGAAGATATACCGATAGCAAATTGAAATTGTTGCGGCGCTATTTGTGCTGCATTAATTCATGTGTTATTAATATCATGCACGTGGGCTAGAATGTCGTGAACTGAGCGAAGCTAACTCGGTAAATGACGTGTGGAACAATATAGAAAGCTAACAATATGAACAATGGTGTAGAGTGGTCAGACTAATTGGGGGGGGGGGGGGGGGGGGGGGGGGGGGGGGGGGGGGGGGGGGGGGGGGGGGGGGTCAGGCAATATTATTGGTGGAACTGCTATGTGTTTCCTGTATTGTGTGAAGAACGCCAAAAAAAATATTCCAAAACCAAAGTTTGCCCCGCTTACTAATATTAAGTATACAACACAGCAAGCTATACTAATTGATCGAATATGTCTATTCAAGCAAGTTGGTGACTCAACTCCAAGACTGGTTACTGTGTCATTATGTAATACATGTACATGTAATTATATCCGTGATGTGTGAAGCAATTGGCTTATAGACGTGTGGATACTTTTCGCTTTTACTATACCAACGGATTGGATCCGTTAAGCCTCTCCAGACAGAGCCGACTCGACCCGATCTGACTGGTTTCATTCGGATCGCTCAGTTTTCAGTGCGTCGCGACACCATTTTGCCAGTCCGAGAGGACAGTCGGATGCAGTCGGCGATTCAACACGATGACTGACTCCGACTGACCGGGCCCGACTCTAGCCTGATTGAAACCAGACGGATCGGGTCGAGACGGCTCTGTCTGCGCCGCGCTTTACTCCTCCCCTGATCAACAATACTAGCACTTAGCCACCAAGTTCCGTTACAATCAATAATGAAATAGGTCCATCATTTATCGTTCATGCTGATACTCTGCGACGCGTGCGTTCCATATCTAGATAGATAAAAAGTCGTGATATTTTTGAATTGTACTTCATTGTAGTTATTACTATAAGGAAAGTATTAGAGATGGGAATGGGTACTTTATCAAGCGCGGAGGTGATTTTTGCTCAAACCACGAAGACACTGTATCCGTAAATAAACGTGAAAGGTACTGAATGTTCAGACTTAATATTAATTCATTTTAATATTCTAATTTTCGCAAGCGCAGTTCGAAAAGATTCGTTATAATTTGGAAACTGGAAAACAGACGTTTGAGATTACCGTATATAAAGGAACGATTCTTCTGATATTTTGCAGTTTTGACGGTGGTCTTTCAAGTCGAACACAGACAATCCCTGCTGATTGTGTTACGTCCATAATGTCTGAAAAAATATAACCAAGGATAGGGAATAATTCAATTAAATGACATCGCGGAATTTCTTTGAAAACTATAATAATTATGGACCTTAGCTTCAGTACTGCCAGTCACTAGGCCTATAAGAACAGGGTGGTTGTAGTTTCAATTGTATCCATAACTCCGTCTAAAGTTCGCTCTGCATGTAGCTACAATTAATATGCATGAGATTCCAAGTATATGGTAAATAATTTTGAGGAACATTATTGAAAATATTTTTAGCGAAACATTAGGTAAAGGTCATCAGGCCGGAGCGCGCACTTGTACACTCATATTAGACCAAGCCTACGCTAACCAAGCCGGAAAAAGTGACAATTAAATATCACATCGGATTTCACGCTCTTCTCTCGCCCACTGACACAGCCTGCATTTTATTGATACGTGTGCATAATTATGTTAAAGGACCTCGAAGCAACATTAATCTTCTATTTGCCTTTCGCGTCTATAACGGTCGCTTTTTGTTTTGTTTGCCCCAGGATCGTGTGCATATGACAATTGTCATGCCTTATCATTTTGCCACCTTTCCTATTCTTCAAGGAGCATTCTCGCGGATAATAACAAACGTGTAGATACAATTGTATGCCTGCCTGCTGTGTAACATACTGTGCAATGTATGACGCGTGTTTTTGTATCATTAAACAATTATTTAAGGCTGATTAAATACACTAACACGCGTGAGACATGTAGTTTGGTGAAAGCTCATGTAATGTATTACCTTTAGGACTGATAAAAGCTTCAGTCTGTGTAGAATTTGGAAATGAAACATCTCATCGTCCGTTTCGTTGGGAGGCGCAGTGGGAATCGACCTAGAACCCAGTTGCCGCACGCTGATCTATCTACACGCTGTTCGGCGTCTTGCATCGTCGGAAACGGACTGGTGCTGTTCGTCATTGCCCGAGTGAGGCGCTTGCACAATGTCACCAACCTGCCTGATAGTGACCAGTGCCTGATCGACGAATGTCCTCCGTCCCTCCTCTTTGCGATCTTCGTGTTGCCACTGCCTGATATCACCGCCTGGTGACCCGGTGGCGGTCAACTGCTCTGTGGTGTATTCTTGTACACGCGTATCCAATCTCTGGGGCACGTTTCGCCGCTTCGACGACGTCAACCTGCTTTGATGACGCTCGAGCGCTATCCTCGCGGGGTCCATCCTCTCCAGTACACGCATCAGAATGGGGTAGTGGCTACAAACGGGAGATGTGTTACTCCCTGATACCCTGGATCGTCGGTGGCTGTACATGTCGTACCTAATCCCGCTGACACGCTGTTGAGGACGGGGTTGCTCAGTCCTCTGCCGAATGACGTCATGCAACCTGCGATGGGATCTTCTCGTTCCCTCTCGTACTATCCTCGCCGCTTCACTGCGATGCCGCCATTGTACGTCCCGCATCATCCAGACCCCTGCGGACGCAGTCCGGTCGTCCAAGGCAACGGGCAACTCTAACCGAATCACCGCCCGTAGAGAACATCAAAGACGATGTCCCATCCTTTCCATATGCTACTGTATGTTTCTGGGCACCTAATCAATGTATCTACCTTTACCTACTAGTCTTGGCGGTGAGGTCGACTTCCAACGGAGTCAAGTTACTAACACGACGGTGTGCATTGCTTTCATCAACGTGTGGTCAACCCTCTGGTTATGTTTCTCCCACAGTACCGGAAGTTCCAGAGAGGTGTGAAGAAGCGTTTGGATGCATAAGAAAAAGAAAAAATCAGCCCCTCAAATTTTCTCCATGACAAAGATTCTACAAAAACGATACGGATTCTGCCCAGGACAAGGTTTTAGAAGGAGTCTCTATATGTCATGTGAATTCAACCGAGATGGCTGATATTTATATGATTTGTGTATAATGTATGAATTTTTCCGAAAATCGGTCGTATAAAAAAAACCAATCATG
>JBAMJV010009052.1:0-72523 GCA_037951105.1 Echinarachnius parma | reverse complement strand
CTGACTGCTCAAGATCAAGGTCAAGGTTCAATTTGTTTCTTAAAATAATCTGTATATATTTTTTAAGAAAAGCTATTCCTACTCATTGCGATTAGTATGCGTTTAACCATTTTGCAACTTATTACTACACCAATACTGTAATTATCTGTAACCCGGCATCCCTTTTTGGAAGAAAAAGATAATTGCATAGCATATCATATCAACAAATTGGTTGTTTTCACGAATGCTCCTTGTTCACTAGACTATAAGTAGTCTTATCAGGGTAGTAATGTATGTATCAAACTATGTTGACTAGCAAAATTAACAGTACATTTAACTGAAAGGCTCCACTGAAGTTCAACTATATTAATCATGAAAAAAAAATCACTTTCAATTATGCTAAATACTGACTCATGACAAACAACATACACTACTAATTTGTAATCTTACAAACATTTAATCCATAATCTAACTAATATATTTAAACTAAAATATATACTACACAGTTCTATTAATAATTAGCAAAGTTATTTTCTATAATACACAATATCAGTTAATCACACACATGTATCAACATCACATTAAATACAATTGCCTAATTTAAGAAGAATTGCGCAAATTTCCAGCTAGAAAACATTAAATTTAACTTTCTTATTGAGAAAATATATTTTTTTGTAAAAATTACTGTTACATGTTCTCTCCACAAGTTTTAATTCTTATTTTGTAATTTTGTGATTAATCTACAAATCTTAAGTGGAAACAGTCTGATATTCATGTGTGTATTACCATCTAAGAAAAATACACTTACTTAACAAAATAATATTCATACTGGTTTTAAAATTTGTATCACAGTAAAAGTTAATATAAAGAACCCATACTTAATCTGATCAAATGTGAAAGCACATGAAATGTGCACGATGTATTGGTATGTGTTGAAAGCTAATTAAATTAATTCATTCATATCAATATGAATTGGTTTGTTAAAAACATATACCTTATCATTTGCTACATGAGTTGATTTAACAGAAACTAAGTCACAACATTTTAAAAATAGTATCAACCTGAACACGATTCCACCATCTAAAACAATGCCACATGGATTACCAATGTTGCAAAAAGTACACCAGGGGTTACACTGTGTTACATTATACTATGAATCATATGGTTAACACCAAGGCTCAAGAAGGTACACCAAATGTCACACCATTCAATCAGGCAACAGCATATCACAAACACTGTCACAGCATATTGCTAACACTTAAATTGCGTACTTTACACCAAGGGAACACCATTGCATCTGGCAAAATCAAGTTACTTTGACTGTCTCTAATTACGGCTAACATATACGGATAACACCTTTCAACCAAATGACAATAAGTATGTGACATAGACTGCAAATAAAATAGCTAATACCAAATAACCAAAGGTCGAAAAGGTACACCATCATGTTATCTAAAGCCATAAATATTGCATTCAGTACAGTCAGGTGTAATGGTAAACACCAAATTAAAAGGGACGGCATTTTAGCTACATGTGTACTACATGTACGAAATGCAAATTGGTAACATTTTCCAAATATTGCATACTGATAAAAGTGTAGTATTGACCAGATAATTCAAGGTTTAAAATGCTGGCTTATAATGCAGCAACATTAAAACTATAAAATAATTTATACTGGAAATAATTTGTTTTAATCTTTCTAGAGCACCTACCATAAAATATAAATAATGTCCCTAGTAAGATGAGAAAAGTAGAAGAAAAAATGCACCAAATTAATATTGAAAACGCGTAGCAAATAATTTTCTCATGTAAAATAAATAAAAATGTCTACCTTTTTGCACCGGAACACACCGCAATAATAAAGCTTCACTAAGATAATGTGAGAATTCAGTATTCGTAAGTCCCTGAAAAACCATAAGCTAAGATAACATTCATACAAATTAATCAATTTTATAAAACTGGAGACAGATATGGTGACAGATATATAAAATTACACAAATATATTACTTCAGTGCGAAAAGTTACAAATATCAGAAATATTAGAAAAATATTTCACAACATTATTAGCTGCTCTGGGTGTGGAGATTCATGCAAATTCTGAAAATGTATGCAAATTTATGCAAATTTATACACATTTTGGAGATTTATGCGAATTCTGCAAATTCATTTCAAATATATTACTTTAGTGTGAATTGTTATAAATATCAGAAAAGCTAGAAAAATATTTCACAATATTAGCTGCTCATGCAAATTATGCAAATTTATGCGAATTCATTTGTGTGCAAACAACATACATTACAATGACTTGGAAATATGTATACATGTATATATTATCTCTATTTGTAACCATATATATATCGCAATAATCCACAATTACAAAAATACATAACCATTCACAGCATTATACACAATAAATGTAGGTAACTATCCTACATAACTTGCTTTGTGTTTGTTTGATTTTAGCAGGACTTGACACAAGCGCTCACCCAATGGCTCGGGGGTGCATTTCACATAGATTCCAAGTCGAACTTGAATCACAAGTTGGACTTACAATTATGGTCAGGTCATTTGTAGCTTCGGAATTAAACATAGTCAAGAGCCCAAATGCAAATATTTGACACTTTTAACACAAATTCACATCAATGATATGAAGCATCTTTGATTGTAAAAAGTGTAAATTATTTTTTGTTCCAACAATTGTAGGCATTTTAAAGAATTTGTTCAACAAATTTACAAAAAAACTAGTGGCTTTCCTTAATATTCAAGTCCAACTTAGAGTTAAATTAAACTTAGGATATTTGTGAAACACCCCCTGGTTCACATAGGCAATGGGTTTGTCTGTTATGCAAGGCATGAATGGGACTCACTCACTGTTCGCAAAACTTATTATCACCCTCTACTTTTACTAACACAAGGACAATATTTCAATTCAATGTTCATACAAGCAAAGAATGTTTGGAAGTTTGGAAGTTCAAAACGGAAAGCATGGAAGGAGAATCTTTATTGTTATTCTTCATCTTCGTGGGAGGTATTGTGCAGCAGTAATATAACAATAATTTGGCAATTAGGCTTTACTATCCGTACCATGAGTTATGCACTATAAAGCTGTACCCCCCTTCAATTGTAACACTGTACTTATATGTGAAACCTGTTTAGTGTCCATTGACTCTAGAAAACTCCTAAGTAATTGTATCAATAACTAAGCTTATTTTAGGGTGCATTGACTGTACATCCGACTGCCCATAGTGTACCTACATTTCTGTTACCCCTTTTATTTGACCAACTCTAGAAAGGAATCGTGTATAGTATGCATTGACTGTAGCAATCCCCAATCCTTTATTGATTACCATGCTTATTGTAGTGTGCAGTGACTGTACATATCCCCTATTCCATAGAAACTGTAGTAATATTTATCAAAGCTTGTTGTTTAGTCTTTGGAACTGTAATTCAACTGGGGCAGTAGTTTATGTTTGCTTTGTTGCTAAACCCCTATTGATTTTGCCAACTCTTGAAGTGAATCCCAATTAACCAAACAAACTTTTAAAAAACACGAGGGGAAATTACCCAAAATGTGGATAATAAGTTTTGACCACGGCAAAATACGCTCGAAGCAACCTCGAATGATGCCCGATTTTGTAGAGTGTATGTAGTCACTGTAAATTAACCCTATCCAAAAGAGAGTGTATTGTACTGCTCTTTCTCACAGCATTCTGTATCGTAATTGACACTTGGGCTGTACTGTAGCATGATTCCTTTGATCCAGCAATGAATTGTAACCCCCATTAACTTTGCCACATTACAGGCATTTACTTTCATCTTGTAAATTTGCCTGTTGTATCTGTTTAAGTTGTATCATGTTGTTTATTGTATTATATCCCCTCTTATTCTGGTATATTATGAATTGTTTTCTAATTATATTGGCAAAACAGTAACATGATAGCGTATGCATTTAAATAAAACTCTCCCCTGTATGTAACTGTTCCTTAGTCTTCATTTTAAGATTTTAACCGCTCAAAAAATTGTAATAAAGATTTGGGTTTGACAGTGGTAAAAATAGCATGTTTTGAGTTCCTGTAAAAAAAATACCAATATAATTGGCATTAATTATACATGGCGTTCTGTTAACTAGTTTTGCGCATATTATGCAGTTTTGTCTGATCACGATTCTCTCAGTACGTACGAAATTATCATGAAACCGGTCTTAGATTGAGTACTATAATATGTGATCATTTTATTTAGGATCTATCAAAAACAGTCAAGTCTCGGCATTCTCCAAACTGAGAAAATGCTGCCAAAAGGTCAAAATCTCAATTGTTTAGTTGCATGCTCATTAACATACAAATAGAAATAACTATGTCAGTATTTGACAAATTAAATTACTCAAACCAAATCTCAATTTCTAATCTGGGGCCCATTTGAATGATTTTGATTGATCCTGCCACATACAACCTTTGCAAAATTAGTATAACTACTACACTTCATAACCCCAAAATTATAACCGTAAAGGTATTTGATACATTCAATTATATTCCTTTTACCATTATAACATTAACAGCAAAGAGACAACCTAGACATGACATCGACTATAATAATGTTTGCGTGGTAAATCATGATTAATCCGCAATGTCATACTACGCCACTGTTTTATGACAGTAATCAAGTTCATGTCATGACCAACGAGGCGAATACTAGTTTAAATGAAACCGTTACATTCCATTTCCAAACACAATGTACAACTATATTTGTTCAACATCAGACATAAAAGGGATAGTGCATCAGTTTTAGTTTAAAAGGTGCTTGACTATATTATGAATTTGTGAGGTAATAAACAACTATTATATTATAATAAACACAATGTACAACTATATTTGTTCAACATCAGACATAAAAGGGATAGTGCATCAGTTTTAGTTTAAAAGGTGCTTGACTATATTATGAATTTGTGAGGTAATAAACAACTATTATATGAAAGAGCAGACGTGGTTTTCAATTTCAATTTTATCAACATCGGTTGAGAAACCCATACAAATTAATATTCATCCGATTGAAATAAATTTGGAACCCACATGTATTAGATAATTTAAGAAAAATATATAAAATGTATAATTCGTACACTGTTCAAATATTTCCCGAAGCAGTTTTTGAATAGTAGTTAATGATCTGTCTTTGTATCATCAACAAAGAGTTCAACAACACATCATATTCATATTTTCAAAATTGAAATATAGTTGCAATCAATAAGTTGTAAGCTCTCCACCTAATGTTTAAATGGCTGTTCTTTGAATGAAAACAGACTGGTAACTGTGCCATGTTTAGGTGTGTCTACGTTTCGGGCATGTTGTGAGTAATAATGATTAATTTGTTTAAATATGGTGCAAGTTTGGATTACTAACCTTCATTTTGACCAGAAATGTACTATCCATTTAACACACAATCAATTCAACATCATTGGTAGTGCACTGTTATCCTTTTATCATTAATTAATAAACAGAAAACATTACTTACGTGAAATACAATGATAATATATCAATTGTGTAGATTCAAACCACGATCCGTCATTCTCAGCTACTGTGGATGGTACATGGCTTGCAACCAAAATGATACCTTGTCTTTACAGAAATGGTCTGAATGAAATCCGCCTTGTATGGCAGAGAAACAAAAGTGAAAGTTGAACAAGAAAACCATAAATGTGCACTCGTGATTTGAAAAGGCATACGACCACATAATGCCCGGGGTTAGAGAGGGGGGGGGGGGGGGGGCTGAAGCCTGTACAGTTGCTCGAACGACATCCTTCTCCTTGTTCACTTGTAATACACTAAGCTCCTCGAAAACGGTACTTTTTTATATATTTTTTTAAATATGGCTTTAACCTGTCATAATCATGTGAACATGAATAAAATATTTCCAAAAAAACATGTTTTTCCCCGAATATTGTCATGTTCAAACTCTTAAAGGGGGTCTGCAGCTCCTTTACCGCATTGCCTAGTGCAGCGAGTACAAAGTCCACTCGACACGATTTAGTAGCAATGTATTGAACTGTTATATCATACAAAGTAAGGACTTGCATTTCATGTAATATAATACATATCAAATTTAGGCTTACGATGAGGAAGTAAACCCGAGCCACTATAGTCGTGAAACATCGGATACTACTTTCAATGATGTTCTGGTAATGAAGTATAATTATAATACACATTGGACCAACGTTATATGCATTATGATCATACTTGTTTGTATCTTACAAATATTTTACATAACTGACAACGGAACGAATCTGTCAAATTCGAAGACAAATCATCACACAACCTGAATGGTACAAACTAAATCTGTACCATATATAATTAATATAATAATAATAATAATAATAATACGAACATTTGTATAGCGCAGCTACTATAAATATATACTCTACTGCGCTTATAAAAGCTCCTTTTTAAGTAAACAAAAAAAATAAAACCAGAACGTACAAACAAACAGTCTTATGGAAAGGCCTGCTCAAACAAATGGGTTTTCAACGTAGACTTAAATGTATCAATAGTTTCAATTGTTCTCAAATAAAATGGTAAGCTATTCCATAGCTTCGGGGAGACACAAACAAATGCACGATCTTCCAAAGTTATCTTTGTTTTGGCAGAAAATTTGGGTAACTCCAAGAGGAGTGTATCACGTGAGCTTCTCAAATTATAATGAGAATGTGATTGCAACGAAAGTAATTCAATTATATAACTTGGGGGTTGACCATGCATTGCTTTATACACAATCAACACAATTTTAAAAATAATACGTTGTTTAACAGGCAATAAATGTAATGTTTTCAACAAAGGAGTGATATGACAAAACTTTGACGAATTACAAACAAGTCTGGCACATGCATTTTGTACCCGCTGCAGTTTCATTAATTGCGTATCGGGCAAACCAAACAACAAACTATTACAATAATCAATTTTACTACTTATAAATGCATGTATAAGTGTCTCGGCACTTTTCTGGTCCAAGTATTTTCGTATACGACGAATATTATATAACATAAAAAAAGGCTGCTTTGCATGTATTTGAAATATGTTGTTCCATGCTCAGACCTGTATCAAAGCAAACACCTAAAATGTTCACCTTGTTAGATAAACTAACGGCAGAATTTCCAACATTAATGTTACTAATATTCAATTTTGAAACCTGTCTGGGTGTTCCAACAATCAAAAATTCTGTTTTACTGTCGTTCAACTTTAATTTATTGTGAAGCATCCAAGATCTTATAAATCTAATACAGTTTTCCCAAACTAAAATACTACCTTGCGTCTCAATATCATTTGGTGCAAAAGAGACATATATTTGTGTGTCATCCGCATAAAAGTGACAATTTAAAGTTTGAAAATGCTCCTTAATCAGGCCAATCAAATTACTCGTATAGAGTGTAAACAGTAAGGGGCCGAGGCGTGAACCTTGAGGCACACCATGAGGGACGGCAATTTCATCAGAAACGGCATCATCAATTGTTTGCTTTATATCACTAAGATATGATTTAATCCATAACAAAACAATATCGTCTATACCAAAAGATCTTTGGAGTGTATTCAACAAAGTGCTATGATCAATAGTGTCAATTGCGGCACTTAAATCAAGCAAAATATCGTTGAAGGGATCTAGTAACTTTGCAAAAAGTGATGATTGGTTGATACAATGTATATTGCTGTTATATAATATGTCCACTGGGTGTTGTGTGAAACTTTCAAGTCAAATGGAAGTTATATGGCCGAGTAATGAGCAAAAAAGCAAAGTGATGTTCACAAACTCATTGCACTCACGTTGTACACGGTTTTCGCGATCCATACTTCAATCGTAAATATCTTTTTAACGAAAGGGAAATTTGAAAACCGAAACCTGTCCCATGATTGTTTTGTTAATACGAATACAACAAGGTATGAGGGAACCGCTCAAATTCCAATTGTATTTTGAGGATTTTGACAATGTTAGTAAGTCCCTTTAAAGTTGCGCAAGTAATCTAAATAAACATGTCTGCATTAAATTGCCAACGTTTACGGAATTTGGTCCCACAATTTCAAATGGTTCCAGGAAAGTATACTGCATTCATGAGGTAGTCTCACAAATGCATACAAAAACAAATGTTGTAATATAAAGAAGTAGTTTAGGAGATGCAATGATATTTGATTCAAACAAGCCACTCAGAATTCACCATACAGCAAAAGAGGGTAGCAATCAGGAAACTAGAGGAACTTCACCCCCTCCCCCCAAAAAAAAAAAAAAAAAAAAACAGAAAAAAACAGAAAAAAACAAAACAAAACAAAACAAAACAAAATAAAACAAAACAACACACACACACACACGCACACGAACACACACACGTCCGCACACAATCATATTCACATAAGCACCCAGGCATTTCCATTTAGCTTGAAATAATATTCATACAAAATAAAGCTAATGTTCTCGTAAAATCATTTGTATTGAATAGAAGATGTAAATCATTCGGTCAAACATATTAATTCCCCCACCCCCTTCCTGGAAATAATTGTCTGATTATACATCGTTATAGTTTATGTCATATGTATACAATAATATACATTTAACAAACAGGTAGAGTGAAACACTCACTGTGTTCATTGTATAGCAGTTAATAGAACATTGTACTTCAACATAACGAAACAGACCCCTCTGTCACACAGTCTCATTACAGCAGAAGTGACATGCACACGCATACATCTATGTATCTGGGCATACGTACTCGCAATCATCTCGTTTGAAGGCAACACATAATTCATTGTAATAAATGGATTGTATACACATCTCATATAATATGCATACATGGTGAAATAAGAGATCATACTAAATAATTTACATTTGTTTTGAAGCTGTTTCCTCAATCTTTCTCAAACCTGGACGATTATAAAATCATTGTTTATTAGAAACTTGAACAATTGTTTTGAATACCTACAGTATGTATGAACGTACACTTCCACATTAGGCTAGTAACAATCATTATACTTATTTTATAGTAGACGTTTGTGAACATCATAGTTCATGGTATACACAACAAGTATATGTGTCAATGTCTGCAAATGACAATTAATATACTGGAACGTACAACTTACAATCATAGTGATCTGACAAAATCAATGGTGCTTACCAAAATGATATTCCACATAACTTTTGTAATCAGTACAATATAGCGGTTCGTGAAAGATGGTGCAAACAATGCAATAATACCAGGCAACCAAGTTAAATATATAAAATTTCAAATATGTATCGATTTCGGGATCGATTTCAGCTGACACAACGTTTTCAAATGCACCGTTGTATATCAACTAGCTGCTGTAACTGGTTATACAAAGTAAACCACACACAGGAAATATCTTACATGTTCGTCTCATTGATAGTATATTGTCCATGTGAGTTAACTAGGGGGTATTCACCAAAATAGGTCTTAAAATATTCAATACCATAAACATGTATTGTAAAATAAACTGAAAACCAACCAAAACATACAACAATAAACAGTTAAAGCAGTATTCACAGAACACATAAGTAATGCAGCGAAATAAGATTCATAATACAAATGTCAACTTGTCATCGATTTAAATTATAGTAAAGTTTCCATCAATACAGTTTTCAATCTAATTACATTATTTGTATGCACAAAATACGATGCAAAATACCGATGAATCATACAAAAACAATATAATTAATATCATACACGAATTGAAGCCGGGAAGAGAAAAGAAAGTATAAACATACAATTCATCAAACGTTATTTTTTTTTCTTCAAATGATTGCTTATCATAAACATTTGTTTAACATAAATGTTCAACCTGTCATACAATAGGGAGCTAGTTTGCTGTATACACGTGTTCATCCAAAAATGTGTATCAAGTTAAAGATGATGAACTATTTAAGAACCGAACCAAAATATAAGTCAACATATTCATCATCACGGCTGAATTGCTCTATCAAAGGACTTTAAAAGTATTCGGTATTATACAAGCACATCAGTTTAGCAATAAGTAACATACAACAATAATCTGGCATGTATGTATAATAAAAACTTCCACTAAATACATGTGTGTTGTTATCAGTTATACATTGTCGCATTAGAACCGATAAACCATAAAACAACCAACGTATCATAAACCAATATAAGCAGTATGGGATCAAGAGGTTAAGTATACGAACATGTTTATAGTGTTTTGTATTGTTGTAGTACATGCGTGGCAAAAAACAAGTGTAACATAATCTATATACATTAAATAAACGAACTATATCAACATGTAATGTACTGGAAATGAAACGAGCGAAGCAACAAGATAAGTTAGAACAACATTACTTGTAGAAAAGAGCTGACTATACCATCTGATAAAGCATCCAATATTATACAAATGTTGCAGTTTAGAGCAAAGAACTATGATATTAATCAAATTCGCTTTTTTTATGCAAGCTTTTGTAGATGTGAGTCCTAAAACAGTTTTCACCAAAAACATAAAATACATATTCAACATGATGAAAAATGCATTGCTGTACAAGGAACGGAACAAATGTGAAACGTAATATAATTATAACACTACAAACGCGCTAGGGTTAGTAAACGAAATAATTTAAGCTATTATCAAAGTTCGCATCAAAAAAGTATTCAATGTAATAACGTATTTTCATTAAAAACATGCTGTCGCAGAGGGCGATAAACCGTGGTGCAGCAGAATATACAGAGTGAGTCAGAAAAAAATGTCCCATCTTTTAAAAGTTGTCTTGTTTGCAGTATGAACATTTAATCATGGGTTTTATGATATGTCTTGGTAGAGTTATCCTCCCAGCATATTTCGGTACCCTTTTCATTTGAATCTCTGCACGCATGACTGAACATCAGACAATATTTAGAAGACTGCAAAATCACACTTGCGCCAAGTGGCTGGGTGAGGAATAAAACAAATTATGAAAGAATTTATAACTTTTACTGCTGGGACACCGAACATTGGGATAACGGCGGCATAACCCTTGCAACAATTATTTTACACTCTTGCATACTTGGTGACCAAAAATGATCTCTGTTGCGGGGTGAACTGAAGACGAACCATAATTCCAGTACCTGTCCTACTCAAACAGGGCTCAACTGCTCAACATAATTAACTGCTGCCAAATCAGGCAAGCCCTTTGGTGGCAAGTACAACAAAAGCACAGATATCCATCGTAAATTGCCATTGTTAACCAACAAAAGACAGAAACAATTAGATGTTATCTTTATTGTTACTGTGCCAACGTATTGAGATAGCACATTGGATTTATGTGCACTTGAGGATGATGATGGTGGTGGTGGTGCACATGAATGGTTAGGGGAAAGATTGTCAGGGAATTGCCGCTTTAATATTCAGCGATCTTGTTAAAAATCAATGCTTAATCAGAAAGGGGAAATGTTAACACTGCATTATGAAATCATTTTTACTGTGGGTGTGTGTGTGTGTGTGTGTGTTTCTGTGTGTCTGACAGTCTATGTTCAAAACACTGTTTTTTTCTTCACCCAACCACTTGGCGCAAGTGAGATTTTGCAGTCTTGTAAAGATTGTCTTTTGTTCAGTCATGCGTGCAGAGATTTAAATGAAAAGGGTACCGAAATATGCTGGGAGGATAACTTTACCAAGACATATCATAAACCTATGATTAAATGTTCATACTTCAAACAAGACAACTTTTAAAAGATGGGACATTTTTTTCTGACTCACTCTGTATAGTAATACATCTTAATAATAATCACCAAGTTCGAAATGTAATGCATATAACTTTACAGGACTGTATCGTCGCAATAAAGATAAAATCGAGACAACATCCCTGTTTGTAGGCCGGTGAACCTCGTTTTTCTACAGGTGACAGTTGAGATATTATGCAAATCATATTAGGGATTGGTATGCTAACAATGGGCAAACTGCTTTATTTGATCATACGATATGGCTGTTCATGTTCCGTGTAAATCACGGCGCTGCACTCGACGAGTAATGCCAAGTTTCATACGTAATTTTGAATGTAAGTAATTTGTAATCAACAAATGTTATACTGTACAGTGTAGACGGCGCCTAACTCTATGAATTTGTAATAATGGTGGTGAACAAAATTATTCAATAATTTTGAACCAGCCCGATATTCTTTTAAAAAGTTTACAAAAGAGGCTTTCAATTAGTAGTTTATTTATCTATCAATATTTCAACAAAACATCACATGCACAATATGATTGTTTAGAGAGCGCCCTATTGAGTTGTTCACACATGGTGGAGTTATATTTATTATTGTGTATAATATAATGGTAGAGGTTTTAGTTACTACAATTCAGTTTGACCAAATCTTTACTCTCTTTACCAAAACTCAACTATTTGACATGGGATGGAATGTTCACGCATCATAAGGTATAACTTCTATAATATTTGCTTCCCGATAAATGCTGTAGCCCCTACATTACATGTAAGATTCCTCTTTATTTCTTTATAGGCAGTTCGGGTCCGTAAATCAGACGCGCGGATCCATCTTGCGAACGCCTTGCGCACATTTGCACAGTGCGCACAACTAGTCTACACAATTGACGATATAGTTAAATCGAGTTGAATGTTTGAAAATACCATGTATACAGGCAGGAACGTACAATACTTGAAAGGGGTAATGAAAGGAACATTGTTTCTACCATGCTTGATTGTACATCACTCACAACAACAATATACACAATGGGTAGTAGGAAGCAATACAATTACACTGACTTAGATATAGAATATAGTTTGACGTCTGTTCAGAGAGGGATACAACTATATCCTATTGAGTTACAGATTGAATCTCTTCTTGAATACGAGGCAATCCCTGCCGTTACTGACGACCATATCCCCTGATGCCGTTATCACAGGGGTACTGGCTGCGAGAAATGTCTCGTCATTACCATCATCGTCATGACGACGTAAAGGAAACGAGATACATTTCGATATCTCTTGGTAACCCTCCCCGAACATCTTATCAATTACAACCATCTTCTGTCCCTCCTCCCTGTACACCACGTACAGATCATCTGTCAGGGGATCGATGGCACTATTGAGGATCTGCTCACTGTGCGTGAATTCCCTATGCGCTCCCTGCCTGTGGATGATTAGTAGCTTGTTACTATATAGAGTTTGCGCGATAATGTCACCTGCGGCGAGTACACCGCACAAAAGCCCTATGTTCTCTGCACATATGATCGTGCTGACGATAGAACCGTCATCGGGGCTGACAACGTATAAACATGTTTGGTCGCGCTCAGCAGCTATGATCATCCCATCCTGAGTAACAGCTATATTTACCAGTGCCGCATCATCCGTCGTGTTTCTTGGTAACGTGATATCTCGGATCAGCTCCCACTCCTTGTTATACAGGCTGATGCATCCAGGCAAGCTGTCACCAGTACAGTCGTTCATGTATTTACCGCACACTATCGTGTCCTCATCCAGCAGTGCGCATGAAATAATGCATGTCTTACCATCACTTGTGATCACTCTCCGGGAAGTTCCAGCCTTAAGGTCGAAGCAGTTTGTGTGGTCCTCAGCATCATCTGATATAATAATATTATCGTTACTCGTATATCCCACTACGAAAGGTGTGTGGATATCACCCGGTATTTCTACTGCCGAGCTACGCTCCCATTTCCCATCATAACCCCCGATTCTTCCATTGTATTTCTCATTTCCCACCCCCTCAATGAACCGAACCATTTTCACTGTGCGTGTGATGCGCTCTACCACGTTTTCATCGGCCTTCTTCCCCAGAGTGTCAGTCAGTGATGTGATCAGCTGTTGTGCGCCATTCAAAAGTTCCTTATCATCCTCAAGGAGTGTTTCCACTCTCGCAGCTGCATCATCCACACGTTTCATGACATCTCTCGTATCGCGCTGTAAATCATCTATCTTGGTCTGAGTCTTGCCGGCTATTGAAATGAAGTTAGCAAGCAACTCTTGTCGTCTGATCTCAATATGTTGTCGATGCTGTTCTGCCTCCTCGTGACATTGCTTCAGACTCGCTTCTCTCTTCTGGTTGATTTCTTCCGTTATCTTCCGTATTTCCTCATCTGCCTTGTCATTGATCAGTTTAGCATCACGCGTTTCTTTATCCCTACTTCCTACTAACTCTTTAGAAATGATATCTTGAACTTCCATTTCTAATAACTTAATGTGCATTTCAGACCCTTGCCTACACTCACTCAGTGTATTTCTATACCCTTTCCAATGCAGGTGTTTATCTTGTAATGTCGCTTTTAGGTTCAACAGTTGGCCTCTCTTGTTTGCGAGCACTGTAAGAATATTGTCTAGCTGACACGGTTTCTGATGATCTTTAATGGCGCATATATGGCAAAGCGCTTTCTCGTGGTGTTGGCAGTACAGTTCAACCGGCTTGTCGTGCTCCTCACAGAACGTAGCAAGTGCATCCTTCTTCACTTTCCTTGCGCTGCCGGTCTTGGTGGCGCAGTCCTCGCAGAATGTTTTCTTCTCTTGCACGTAGTACTCCAGACCGCTCGCGCACTGACACCCCAGGCCTTCACACTTCCCTTCTTGATGACCGCTAAATCCTGACGCCATTTCGATAAGATGTTTTTTGCGTTCCTGTTTTTTGTATAAGGTAGAAAGAAAATTAACATTATTTGAACTTTGAAGTACATTCGATACCAATGGGATTCACTACACCTCCATTTATTACCAACGACACTCATTCAATTCAGTACATTTGCATTCGTAATTAGGGATGCTTATAAATCCACCCGTAAAGTGAGTAGCATTGTGTTGATTCTATTATCGCGTCCTACTGTTGTATGTATACATTTGTGTTCAACGATAGGCACACCTTGGATCTAGTGTAGACTTTAAACAAATTCATTGCCTTTATTTTCATGCTATACAATTATATAATCTCTCGCAATATTATGCCGTGTTTCCTTATCTAATCTTGAATAAAAAATAGCATTTAAATAATAGACCTACCTATTAAACTTAAACATGCATACACGAACACTCTGTCCGATCCAGAGAATTTTGAATACACAATCTCGAACATGCATTGATCGATACAAATGTAAGTTATGACAGGTAGTAATTATCCTACGCGAAGAACTGCACGTAATCAGATTTGACATCTTTCAATGGTAGTGTGTGGCGAAGCTGGGGAGGGAGGGGGTTTGGGAAGACGAGAACTTGTTTTGCTTAAAGGTAGTTCAGATTCGTCAAATGAGATGCGCGGCGCCATCTTGCATACGCGTTGCGCACGGTGCGTAATGCACGTTAGCTCAGTGTCATGCGGTGCGCGCAAACTAACCCAGTTCAAAATGGCGACCCGCTATGTAGCATCCCCACGCTTGATGCCCTTTAATTTTGACGTGTTGGATCTCTGAACTTTGTATGTAAGTCCAAAATGTAAAACAGAAATACATAACACATATGTTATGTTTTACACATTAGGTGCACCCTCATTCGGAATTTTTCCTATAGACCTTTACCGCCCCAATTGAGGATAGACAGGGGATACGCCACGCTGTTACTGCTGGGTGTCCCCGACTTTATTCCCCAAATAATGTACACGGGCGTACATTGTTAGTGAGTAAAGTAGTCATATCTCGAAGTTTGCCAAGTACGTTTGCTCAATACTCTTCAACAAATAATACGTCCCCTATTGACTGATAACCGACTGCCGCACAATAGTTAATGTGTAACCTATTATTTGGATATATTTATGAAATATACTTTTGGGGTTATTGCATAATTATCGTATCCAAACTACATGTATTACCCCTGGACAATCACCCCCGGACAATTACTCTCTTAAATGTGCATGAATTGATATATTGAATTTATTCATTCATGATTCATGCATGCATTTATGAAGCATGACTGAATTCATATTTTGATTGATTAATTGATTAATCTAATAATTAATTCATCCACTCATTGATTAACTTTTAACTGATTGTGTGACTGAATTGATTCGTGTATCAATTCTTTGATTAATGCTTTCATTTAAAAGACCTAAAGAATACAACGTACTTTGACACTTATTCCATAGTTGATGACTTGAAACATAGGTCTGCCGGAAAAAAAATCCATGAAAATAAACACAGTAGTGATTTAAGACTAGTTTTCTGATGCCAAATCTTACTTAGCAGCCAGTTTACGCCCCACCCACATTTAGGGTCCGGAATCGGCAGCGTGATTGACATGTGATTGACAATTCATTGGCTTACGTCATGACGCGTCATCTACATAATTTAGTTCATTAGTCCGTTCTTTAGATGACGTCACATTTTGGCGATTTAAAAGGGGGGTTCCCAGGACAATTAGATATTTACTAATTTCTCCAAAATTGATTGATTTCATGAGAAATGACTGCCAACTTCTTTTTCTTCGGGAAAAATTAAATATAAAGAGCGAATTGTGAAAATTAGGCTATTTAGACACTGTAGTTCCTTTAATAATTTAAGACAATTGTATACATCCTACATATATTTAGAAATATTGTTTTGTATGATCTCTCTATCGAATAATTATAAACAAACATCGCATTAACAATTTTATTTTTTATGAAAAAGAAAACAGCCCTGTACCGTAGCCATTTATGTTTTTTCTACTATTCAATCATCATGGAGATATACGTATTAATATTACATGATAAATTAAAATTTGAAGTTCCTAAACTCCTGTTAGACGTGTCCAGAACTGCACTCTCCCTTTACAAAAAATAATTCGTTCACACATACGCACACGATATAAACAGAACATTTACACTGTCAATATAGGTGTTAAAACAAACATAAATAAGACAAGTATAATGTTTTGTTTTAATTTGCCATTGTATGATTTATTTGCAGTGCTATTGCAGTGGATAGGCTCCATTCAAACCATTGATTGAATCGACAATAAATATCATACAAAATACTAGATGTACAACAATGCTTTCATTTGGGATTCTAAAAATATTATATTTCCTGTCACCGAAAAGCCGACCAAAATGGCTGCTTTTGCAATTAAAATTCACCATCAAGCAGTGCAATATATATCATATTCATGTGATAAACATTGACATATAATACAACATATCCAACCAAAAGCATACACCATAATTGTAACAGGTATGAAATGGATGACATCAGATAAAACGCGACCGCACACTGACTGCTCAAGATCAAGGTCAATGTTCAATTTGTTTCTCAAAATAATCTGTATTTACTTTTTAAGATAAGCTATTCCTACTCATTGCGATTAGTATGCGTTTAACCATTTTGCAACTTATTACAACTCCGATACTGTAATTATCTGTAACCCGGCATCCCTTTTTGGAAGAAAAAGATAATTGCATAGCATATCATATCAACAAATTGGTTGTTTTCACAAATGCTCCTTGTTCACTAGACTATAAGTAGTCTCATCAGGGTAGTAATGTATGTATCAAAATATGTTGAATAGCAAAATTAACAGTACATTTAACTGAGAGGCTCCACTGTATTAATCATGAACAAAAAATCACTTTCAATTATGCTAAATACTGACTCTAACACTTGATCAAAATGTTCCATCATGACAAACAACATACACTACTAATTTGTAATCTAACAAACATATCTAATCCATAATCTAATTAATATATTTAAACTAAAATATTTAATACACAGTTCTAGAAATAATAAACAAAAACACTTTCTATTATACACTAAATACTGA
The DNA here is from genome assembly GCA_037951105.1 of Echinarachnius parma. Lineage (NCBI taxonomy): Eukaryota > Metazoa > Echinodermata > Echinoidea > Clypeasteroida > Echinarachniidae > Echinarachnius > Echinarachnius parma. The sequence goes on along the minus strand of JBAMJV010009052.1, from coordinate 54,836 downwards.
CAATATTAGTTAATCACACACATGTATATCACCATCACATTAAATACAATAGCCTAATTTAAGAAGAATTGTGCAAATTTGCAGAACTCTAGAAGACATCCAATTTTACATTATTATTGATAAAATATAATTTTTTTTGTAAAAAAATTACTGTCACATGTACACTACACAAGTTTCAAGTCTTAATTTGTTATTGTGTGATTAATTTACAAATTTAAAGTGGTAACAGTCTGATATTCATGTGCGTATTACCATCTAAGTAAAATATAGTTGTGTAAAAAGAAAATTATACGGTTTTAAAATTAGTAATAGAGTAAAAATTAATAAAAAGAACCCATACTTAATCTGATCTAATGTGAAAGCACATAAAAGGTGCACAATGTATTGGCATGTGTTAAAACCGAATAAAATTCATTCATTCATATCAATATGAATTGGTTTGTTAAGAAAAAAAAACATACCTTATCATTTGCTACATGAGTTGATTTAACACAAACTAAGTCACCAAAATGTTAAAATATTATCAACCTGAACACGATTCCACCATCTAAAACAATGCCACATGGATTACCAATGTTGAAAGAAAAGTACACCAGGGGTAACACTGTGTTGCATTATACTATGAATCATATGGTTAACACCAAAGGCTCAAGAAGGTACACCAAATGTCACACCATTCAACCAGGTAGCAGTGTTACAAAGACGAAAAAGCACACAAATGTACGCTGTGTGGTCCACCTTTCAACCAGGAAAACTGTGTTACATTTAGACTGTGCAAATAGTACACCAAGCATTACACCATTCAATCAGGCAACAGCATATCACAAACACTGTCACAGCATATTGCTAACACTGAAATTGCGTACTTTACACCAAGGGAACACCATTGCATCTGGCAAAATCAAGTTACTTTGACTGTCTCTAATTACGGCTAACATATACGGATAACACCTTTCAACCAAATGACAAGTATGTGACATAGACTGCAAATAAAATAGCTAATACCAAATAACCAAAGGTCGAAAAGGTACACCATCATGTTATCTAAAGCCATAAATATTGGATTCAGTACAGTCAGGTGTAATGGTAAACACCAAATTAAAAGGGACGGCATTTTAGCTACATGTATACTACGTGTACGAAATGCAAATTGGTAACATTTGCAAAAATACTGCATACTCGTGAAAGTGCAGTATTGAGCTTAAAGATAATTCAAGGTTTAAAAAGCTTGCATATAATGCAGCAACATTAAAACTATAAAATAATTTCTACTGGAATTAAATTTAAAAAAAATCTTTCTAGAGCACCTTCTATAAAATATAAATAATGTCCCTAGTAAGATGAGAAAAGTAGAAGAAAAAAATGCACCAAATTAATATTGAAAACGCCTAGCAAATAATTTTCTCATCTAAAATAAATACAAATGTCTACCTTTTTGCACCGGAACACACCGCAATAATAAAGCTTCGCTAAGATAATGTGAGAATTCAGTATTCGTAAGTCCCTGAAAAACCATAAGCTAAGATGACATTCATAAAAATGAATCAATTTCATAAAACTGGAGACAGATATGGTGACAGATATATAAAATTACACAAATATATATTACTTTAGTGTGAAAAGTTATAAATATCAGAAAAGCTAGAAAAATACTTAAAATCATTAGCTGCTCTGTGTGTGGAGATTTATGCAAATTCTGCAAATTGATGCAAATTCATTTTCGTGCAAACAACATAATATATTACATTGAATGGAAACAGATATATACATGTATATAATTATTATCTCTATATGTAACCATATATATATCACAATAATCCACAATTACAAAAATACATAACCATTCACAGCATTATACACAATAATGTAGGCAACTATCCTACATCACTTGCTTTGTGTTTGTTTGATTTTAGCAGGGCTCGACACAAGCGCTTGTCCAAATGGTTCGGGGTGTATTTCACAAAGATCCCAAGTCAAACTTGATCCTAAGTTTGAGATTAAAAATGAGCAAAGAAAATGGGATTACAACGGGATTCCAATGGGATTCGAACCAGAGACCTTCGGATTGATAGACCGGTGCTCTTACCGACTGAGCTATATAAAACCCTATGACGGCACTCGTCCCAGAGCTTGTTTGTTTTCATCAGGGCTTGACACAAGCGCTTGCCCCATGGCTTGGGATCCAGATCCCAAGTCGACCTTAAACCCTAAGTTGGACTTACAATTATGGTCAGGTCATTTGTAGCTTCGGAATTAAACATATTCAAGAGCCCAAAACACGAATTGACATCAATGATATGAAGCATCTTTGATTTTAAAAAGTGTAAATGATTTTTTAAACAAATTTTAAGCATTTTTAAGAAAATGTTCACCAAATTTACACAAAAAAAAAAATGGCTTTCCATAATTTTCAAGTCCAACTTAGAGTTAAAGGGTACCACCACCCAAAAATAATATTCTTATTAAAGAAAGGTAACATGTTTAGTATTCCATTCCATCAACAAGTTGACAAAAATATATATCCAGAAAAAAAAAATAATTGGAAAACGCCTCACATTCTAAAGCATGCGTTCAAGCTGTCTGATTTGCGAAGGCTAATGTGTGCAGAGCAAATGAATCGCCCGGGATTCTATTGTCTACAAACGTACGCGTGAATCGCATTAACGCACTCGCAAATGTTTGGCCCGTACGAACCAGGAAATAGTAGTGGTTCCGTAAGTGGTTGAAATTACTTGCTTTGTTTATGAACTACACAACCCTTTGCAAAATGTTGGATATCTATTTGATATCACAAAACGGTACCAAAACGTATAATAATGTGTTGTTCTTTGCCTGGTGGTCCCCTTTAAATTCAACTTAGGATCTTTGTAGAACACCACCCTGATTCACATATAGGCAAAGGGGTTTGTTTGTTATGAAAGGCATGAATGGGACTCACTCACTGTTCGCAAAACTTATTATCACCCTCTACTTTTACTATCACGGACAATATTTTAATTCAATGTTTATACAAAGCAAAGAATGTTTTGAAGTTTGGAAGTGCAAAACGGAAAGCATGAAAGAATAATCTTTATTGTCATTCTTTGACGGTCATCATTGGAGGTATTGTGCAGCAATAATATAATAATAATTTGGCAGTTAGACTTTACTAACCATACCATGATTTATGTACTATAAAGCTGTACCCCCTTCAATGTTAACGTTGTAGTTTTAAGAGAATCCTACTTAGCACCCATTGACTGTAGACAACTCCAATCTTGTATCAATAACTAACCTCATTGTAGGGTGCAGTGACTGTAAAACTGACTGCCCCTAGTCGTTTAGCTTTATTGCAGTAACCCCTTTGATTTGACCAACTCTAGTAAGGAGTCTTGTATAGTATGCATTAATTGTAGAAATCCACAATCTGTACTGATGACCATGCTCAGTGTAGTGTGCAGTGACTGTAAATATCCCCAATACTGTATATACTGTATTACTATTTCTCAAAGCTTATTGTTAAGTCTTTGGCACTATGACTCTACTGAGGCAGTGATTTACTTTTGATATGTTGCTGTACTCCTGTTGATTTTGCCAACACTCGAAGTGAATCCCAATAGACTGTGTAGTCACTGTAGATTAAGCCTATCCAAAACAGAATTGGTATTGTATTGCTGTTTCCCATAGCATACATACTGTATACAAATTGTCACTTTATCTGTACTGTGATTTAAAGGGGTAGTACAGTTTTGGTAAGGCTGAACTTTAGAAACCAAACCTAGACAGTAACATTATAAACTAATAGTTATAACTCTATCATGCTCGAAAGGTATACAAAATTACAAACGCCTAAGTAAAAAGCCTGTTATCATTCAAAAAGAGCCATTAAAACACAAGAGGGCGCTTTCTAAAATGGCATTGGTTTCAACCATTTTTCATACAAAATTATGAATGTGATGTTTTATTGAAAGAATGATTAAAATAGAGAGATTATCAACATTTATTTAAAAAACGCTTTTGAAAATTTTTGAAAAAGTGCAAGCATTTTTTAAATTTTTTGAAAAAATCATCTTATTATTTGGGCCCCAAATAATTATAAGATCAGATATATTTATTGATATTTCAGCCGTTTCTGGGTCGATTTTGACCAAATTAAGTTTATTCTGCCATTAAAATTGCATGTTCTCCCAAATTCGACACTCAGATTTTCATTACCTCACAAAAAAATTGTGATGTGCAGTGCCCTCTCTACCAAAACTAAACTACCCCTTTAACCATACCCCTGTGACCCCCATGAACATTGAGCGTAGTTATATCGCAGTCTACATTGAAAGCAACACTCATTGTAGTGTGTAGTGGCTGTATATTATCCCAGCGCCTGTATTGTATTGCTGTGTCTCATAGCTTGCTGTGCAGTCATTGGTAATTTGCGGAAACGGCTGCTGCGACTCCCTCGATGAACTCTAATGTGTTTACGTAGTCTGCCCGGGTAACGCTGTCATGAAATTTAAAAAAATAAAACAAATTACCAATTTAGAAATGTGTTGGTGCAAGTTTGGAATATGTGACCGGCTATAGCAAAACCCTGCACTTGTCGGTAAAAATCTAAACGTAGACTTGTTTACCATTATAAATCCCTATCACAAGCTTTCATTTTTATGATTTTGGCTAACAAATTCGGCGAAGATATGATTGTTTTAACTTTACAATCATAATGTGAGCTCAAAATGCCAATTTCTTGAACACATGAATTACCGACAAGGACAGGGTTTAGCTAATACCCGGTCACATAATATATTACATTGAGGTATGCCTTTAAAAATAAGTAATTCATTTCATATTGCAATAGCTATAGTACGAATTTCAATGAGTCATACATGTTGACATAGTCTACCCGGGTATCACTGTGTCAATAAATAACATAACATAACAAAAATGAGTGATTTAGCAAAGATGTGGCAATAAGGAATTTTATATTGCCTCAGCAACAGCAACAAACGGAATGTAGTCTTAACTAGTCTGCCTGAGTAACACTCTCAATAAAAAATAAAAAGAAGTTGAAAATGAAATTATAATCACGAAATGTTTGTGTACAGGTTTGAATAATTGAAACATTGACAAGAGGCAAAATTGTAATAACCACATGTATGTTGCCACAACCACAGTATCAACCTTATTGAATTGAAATGTGTCGGCATAGTCTGCACAATCAATAAATTAATAAATATACAATAAAATAATAACAACTTATTTGGTGTAAGTTTTAAATTATTACAACATTGTAAAGAGGCAAGCTTCTGTTAATGACGCAGTTCATGTTTGTATCGTCATTGTAGCAAAGGGTACCACTTCTCCAAAACAAACTTCTTATAAACAAAAGGAAACATTGTTAGTAGTCCATTCTACCAAAATGTTCAGAAAAACATGTTTCGAGAAAAAGTGTAAAATTGGAAGAAAAAAAAACTTCACCATACTACAACGTGTGTTTATGGGTTGGCATACAAAGACTACCTTTTGTCAAGGACAAACGCATCGTCCGTGAATCTATTGTCTCCAAACATACGGGTTAATATTGGCACACTCGCAAATGTATGCGCATACGGAACCATTAGTAAGTGGTGGAAATCAATTGCATTGGTTATGAACTACATAACTATTTGAAAAATGTTGAGCATATATTTGATATCACAAAACGGTATAAACATTTCATTATGTTTTGGTCAAACTGAATGTTATTAACCAAAACCTGCACAATGTCATTACATACTAATATTTATAACTACGCCCACGGGGGGGGGGGGGGGGGGGGCACTCAAGTATATTGCTGTACACACGCGCGACCACAGGTTTTTAAAACCCACCCTAAACAAGTTGTATCCATTGATCAAATGTATACCCTATTCAAGTCTTTTCGCGTGCTTTTTTGACAATTTTGCCCCCTAAACAAGTATAACGCCTAAAACATACCCATAAACAAGGTACCATTGCTCTCAATTAAACCTCTACAAATAAGAAAATGTGATAGTAAATTAATTGATTTCATCTCCGTGACATTTCTAAACGGTACGTACCAAAATCCCCACGTTCCGTGGCTGCGGAATAGCTTTCTGGGCTTCAAGCCCGGGCCGGGGAGCCAACTGACTCTACGAACTGATCATCATGATCGCTACAGCTGGCCGGATACATAGCGTACCGTGTCTCGGCCAATTAGCCGGCGGGCGGGGCCCCAATAGTCGGCATCCAAAGTAATTTTTTATCCATAAATTTAAAACTATCACTCGGATATCAAATTAAATGTATGGATTTCCTTTAGATGGAATGTATGCTTGCTATCCGTTGCCTTTTATTTGATTTATTCTCACGAAAATATCGGAAACCGCGTTTGAAATCGGGAATAAAACCGGCAAAGATTATTTAGCTATTGAAATTAGAAAGTGTGATGGCAAAGATGAACAACACTCTGTTGCTGTCATGACTAGCTCAATTTAAATCTTTTGCAGCTTGACATAGACGAAAAATACTGTATTTTCAGCCAATAGTAAAATTATATCACATGACATTCTAAAACTTGTTAAATCTGCGTTTGTTTCGGATTAAGCAGATCAGGAGGTCCTCGGCCAATAACAGGCAGGCAACGCAAAGTCAATGGCCGGGAAAGTCGATTTCGGGGATCGGAGCCTCATATTGCAAGGGGGGTGCAAGGGTATCTTTAGGGATTTCGTGATCAAAATCTAGCCAACGAATGGGGATATGATCGCGCGATCAAGGGATATTCCCGAGATCTGGAATCCCCTGGAATCATTCGAACTGGCACTAAATCCTCTGCAAACTCCAGACAAGTCCGGGAAACAAGTTTGGAGAAAAAGATGCCCTAAACGCGTATTTGATTAACTCCACAAACATACTATTTTTTCTGATTTGGGCCTTTTTGACACCCGGCAAAAAGTACCCTTTTTACGCATTTTTTGGGTCGCGCATGTGTACAGCAATATAGTTCAGTGGCCCCCCGGGACTCCACCATGCATAAAAGGAACTACAAATTACAAACGACTTACTGAAAAGTATGTTATCATTCAAAAAGAGCCGGTACAACTCAAGAGGGCGCTCTCTAAAACTCATCGGTTTCAACTGTTTATAATATAATGTTGTGCATGTGATGTTTTGTTGAAAAAGTGATTAGATGGAGGTGGATATGGCGGAGCTGAGAGGTAGTTTCGTTAACTTACTATCATCATACATTAATTTGGACAATGTTTATCCATGATCGATAGGAGAATTAATATGTTATAAGGTTTCTTATGGAAAGCTGTTAGTTTCTTTGTACAATTATTAAAACAGTTGTTTTCAAAAGGGAAACATATTTGTAATATTATCAAAGAACCTTGAAGTTATTTATATGCATTAGTGGAACAAGTAAAACAATAATTGCGTTTTGTTGTGCCTGTTCAAAGGCGTACCCAGGGGTAGTACACAGCTGTATTTTGATGCGGGTGTCGCTGACTTTGCAGTTCTGCGTGTGCTACTTTTGGGCGACGTGATAGATTAAAATAACGTTATTTAGCATGCTTTACGGGAAAATTATGTGTCAACAGAAAGTGCTTTTAAGAGTGAGTCAGAGGAGCACATAATGACAAATGTTCTCCTTTATAAACAAGGATGATTGAAGAATGTCATGTTAAAAAGGCACTATAAAATGTGTTTGTTATATCGGACATCGTCTGCGAATGATGACTTGCGCACTACATGACGCCACAGTATTTCAGCTGGTTTCGGCGGGACTTTTGGTGCCATAATGGGCTTACGAATTACCACTATGTCATTGATGATAACTCCTCAATAACAATGTTTTGAAACACTTACTTGTAATATTCGTGTTATGGAGTATGTATGAAATATGGAAATATGAGCTGAATTTAAATTAAAAATCAATGAAATTATACTTTAACAAGCGGGGAATTTGTGTCGCTTTTGAACCAAGACAATAGACACCCAGTCGTCTGGATAATACACACATTGGACGGGAAAGATGATGAACTGGTAGAGTGAACTATTCATTGTAAAACAGTTAGAGGGATCTAGTAATCTACACAACTTCATCAGAAATATAGTGGTTAACTCCTACGTGCCAAGCTTGAATTTTTGCGAGTTACAATGCACACAAATGCCATAGACCATTAACATCCCTGGCACGTTAAGAGTTAAAGGGATCTAGTAACATTGTCCGAATTCACAGAACGTCATTAACAAATAGTGGTTCTCTCATAACTTATTGTATTCATATTACCAATACAAGCATGGAACGGGTTTGATTTGTGCATTTCCCTTTCGTTAGAAATATATTATCGATTGAAGCGTTCAGATATTTCACTACCTACTGGATAGTCTTAACAGTGTAACAAGTCAGTGCAATCGGTCTGGAATATCACTATGCATTTTTGCTCATTACTCGGCCATTTACCATGCATTTAACGTGACATTTTCACACAGTACTCAAACGACATATCTGATCCAAAACATAAACATTATACAAACCATTCATCACTTTCTGCACATGTCAACAAAGTAACTAGATCCCTTTAATATAATATGATTCTGCTTCAACACAAAGCAACAGTCCTCCTCTGCCATGCAGTAATCACCCGTAATCATCTCGTTTGAAGAAAAAAAACATGCATTCTAATACAGTACATACACTATACACATCTCAAAAATGCACACAGGATGAACTAATAGATCATACTAGTTCATGTTTAGATAGTATAAAGCTGTTTATTCAGTCTTTCTCAAACCTGGAATATATGTATCATCGTTTATTAGAAACCTAAACTGTTTTTTTTTAATAACTATAATTATATATAGTAGAGTTCCACATTAGGTAAGTTACAATCATCATACTTATTTATGGAAGACAAACAAATAACCATCATATTGCATGGTAAACACAAAAGTATACATGTGAATGACCGCAATTGATAATTATATTATTGGAACTTACAACTTACAATCAATATGACCTGGCAAAATGATTGGTGCTTCCCAAAATATTATTCCACATAACTTCAGTAATCATTACACGATAGCAGTTGATGACAACTGGTGCAAACAATGCTGCAATATCATGCAACAAGACAACTAAGTGTAATATATATAAATATATATACTAGCCCAAGCTGCCCAACGGGCGCTGAAGGCTAATTAACACCCGACCAAGTACCCATTTATACTCCTGGGTAGAGAGCAGCAATGTGGATTAATTGTCTTGCTGAAGGACAAACGGAGTGGGCAGGGTTCGAACTCGGGATCTCGAGATCAGAAAGCGCGCGCTCTACCGATCTTGCCACACCACGTCCATGTTGTGAGGAAATAAAAAACTGAGTGTCGAATTTGAGAGAACATGCAATTTTAATGGCAGAATAAACTTTATTTGGTCAAAATCGACCCAGAAACGGCTGAAATATCAATAATTATATCGGATCTTATAATTATTTGGGGCCCAAATAATCAGATGATTTTTCAAAAATTCTAAAAAATGCTTGTTATAACACCATTATTTGTAGCAAAGAGCTGATTATACATTGATATAGAGGCACTATCCGGTCATGATATATGCAAACTAATGTTGATGTGAGTCCTGAAACTTTCTACACAAATTACATGAAATAAATGTTTATGCAACATGATACAAAATGTACAAAGAACGGAACAAACATCAAACTTTATACGTTTGAAACACTGAGGACATGCGGGAATTAGTTGTTAACGTATTGATGTGAGCAGCTCGCATCACGAAAGTAATCCATCTAATAACGTATTTTCATTGAGCACATGATGCCGCAGAGAGCGATATAATAATAATAATCTATAGACAATTATATAGCGCATGTATACTACACAATAACCATCCATTATATCACACATAGTGTAGCAGTATAGAAAGCAGTAGTACATGTACACCTAAATAAAAAAATAATTAAATAAAAAATAGAATGCATACGACTTTCAAGGTATTGTATTAAAGGGATAGTTGAGTTTTGGTATAGAGGGCGCTACACAAACTTTTTTTGGGTGAGATAATGAAAATCTGAGTGTCAAATTCGAAAAAGCATACAATTTTAATGACAGAATAAACTTTATTTGATCTAAATCGGTTCAGAAATGTCTGAAATATCCATAAACATAACCATTTGTAATAAAAGTGGGGCCCCACAAATATTCGACAATTTTGAACCAGCCGTTACAAAAAAACTAAAAAACTAAACTAAAAAAAATTTACAAAAGAGGTATTTAGATAGTGGTTGATTATGTCTCTATCTAATAACTTTTTCAACAAAACATGAAATGCACAATATTTTATTTAAATGGCTGAAACCGATGAGTGTTTAGAGAGCGCCCTCTTGAGTTTGAACGGCTCTTTTTAAATGATAGCAGGCTTTTTACTTACCTAGTCATTTGTAATTTTGTATTCCTTTCGAGCATGGTGGAGTAATAACTATTATTTTGTAGTAATTGTGCAGGTTTGGGTTACTTACATTTAGTTTGACCAAAACTGTAATCTCTTTACCAGAACTTAACTATCCCTTTAACGGTAAACTCAAGACCACGTGGTTGTTCGCATGTGGGCGAGCCTTATTTGTCTACTGGTGACAGTTCAGATAATGTTTTAATCGAATTATGGATTGACCTGCTAACAATGGAAATTCTAGAATATTTGATAATACGATATGGCAGTATACACCCTCTGTGTAAATCACGGCGCTTTACTGGATGAGTAATGCCATTTGTTATAAGTCATTATGAATGTAAGCATTTTATACTAAACAATACTTGTAGACGGCGCCTCACTCTTAGGTTGGAAAGTACAAGTATTCTTACAACAATTTATCACTGGTATCATTTTTTGTTCGATAACTGATGTAGGCCCTGATTTGCGTGCAAAAGTCTTCTTCATTCCTTTAAAGGGATCTAGTAACTTTGTTGACATGTGCAAAAAGTGATGAATGGTTGGTGCAATGTATATTATTGTTATCTCATATGTCCACATGGTATTGTGTGAACATTTCAAGTCAAATGGACATTGCATGGCCAAGTAATGAGCGAAAATGCAAAGTGATATTCAATAACTCACTGCACTCACTTTGTACACAGAAGAAAAACTCGCCCGGAGTTTTTCTTATCTGAATACTTCGATCGTACACATCTTTGTAACGAAAGGGAAATTTGGAAAAACCGAAACCTGTCCCATGATTTTATTGTTAATACAAATACAACAAGGTATGAGGGAACCGCTAGAATGAACAATTTATTTTGAGGATTTGGACAATGTTACTAAGTCCCTTTAAAGGTAGTTCGGATTCATAAATCAGACGCGCATATCCATCTTGCGAACGCCTTGCGTATGGGGCGAAATACACATTCGCACAGTGCGCGCAAACTAGTCTAGTTTACAATAATACGACTTGCGGTGTAAATCTAGTTGAATGCTTCAATGTAAAGGCAGGATTGGACAATAATTGAAAGGGTAATGAAAGGGTAATTGAAAGGGTAATGAAGTTGTTCATACCATGCTAAACATGCACGTCACTCATAGCAAACTATTACACACTGGATAGTGAAAAGGAGTACTATGCAATGTTACGGTTACGATAATTTGCAATCACAATAATTTAGATACATAATTAGTTTGACGTCAGTTTTGAAAGGATTGTGTGAAACTCTCCTCAATTTAGTTACAGAGTGAACCTCTTTTTGAATACAAGGCATTCCTTGCCGTTACAGACGACCATATCCCCTTGTGCTGTTATCACAAGGCCACTGCTCGCTAGAAATATCTGAACGCCGTATGCTAATCCTCTGTGCACAGGGAATGAGACAACTTCTCTTCTCTCCTGATCACCCTCCCCGGACATCTGATCAATCACAGCCATGTTACGTCCCTCATCCCAGTACACCACGTAAATGTCATCTGTCAGGAGATCGATGGCGCTATGCAGCAGCTTCTTACCGTGAGTGACGTACCTATGTGCTCCATGCATGTCGATGATGAGAAGTTTATTATTCGGTGGATAGGGATGCGCGATGACGTCACCTGTTGCGAGTACACCGCAAATAACCCCTATGTTCTCTTCACATCTGATCGTATTGACGATGCAGCCATCTTTGGGGTTGATAACGTATAAGCATTTCTGGCCGCTCTCAGCAGCTATGATCATCCCATCATGACCATCAGCTACATACACCTCTGACTCATCATCTATCGTGTTCCTTGGTAACGTGATATCTTTGATCAGCTCCCACTGTCTGTTATACAGACTGATGCATCCAAGTGAGCTGTCACCAGTGCAGTCTTCCATGTATTTACCGCACATTATCGTGTCCTCATCCAGCAGTGCGCATGATACAATACATTGCTTCCCATCACTTGTGATCACTCTCCGGGATGTTCCGTTCTTAACATTGAAGCAGTATGTGTGGTTCTCATCATTACATGATATAATAATATCATCGTTACTCGTACATCTCACAATGAAAGGTTTGTTGATATCGACCGGTATTTCCGCTGTCGAGCAAAGCTCCCATACCCCATCATAACCCCAAATTCTTCCATTGTACCTCTCATTCCCAACACCCCTGATAAACCGCACATCTTTAACTGTACGTGTAATATGTTCGACCACGCCCTCATCGACCTTCTTCCCTAAAGTGTCAGTGAGTAATGTGATCAGCTGTTGTGCGCCATTCAGAAGTTCCTTATCATCTTCAAGCAGTGTTTCCACTCTCTCAGCTGCTTCATCCACGCGTTTAATGACATCTCTCGAATCGCGCTGTAAGTCATCTATCTTGGCCTGAGTCGTGCCGGTTATTGATGTGACGTCAGCAAGCAACTCGCGTCGTCTGATCTCGATTGGTTGTCGATATTTCTCCGCCTCAACATGACATTGCTTTAGACGCGCCTCTCTCTTGTTGTTGATTTCCTCTGTTATCTTTCGTATCTCCTCATCTGCCTCGTCATTGATCAGTTTCGCAGCACGTATTTCTATCTCCTTGCTCCCTACCATCTCATCACCAATAATAGTATTAACTTCCATCTCTACGGACTTAATATGTGTAACAGACACTCGCCTACACTCACTTACTTTGTTATCGTACCCTTTACAGTACAGTTGTTTCTTACGTAATGCGAATCTCAGGTTCAGAAGTTTAGTCCTCTTGTCTGTGAGTGCAACGTGTACATCTTCTAGCTGACAGGGTTTCTGATGATCTTTGATGGCGCATATCTGGCAGACCGCTAGCTCGTGGTTTTGACAGTACAGTTTAACAGGCTTGTCGTGCTTCTCACAGACAAGTGCAAGTTCATCTTTCTTTATTTTCCTGATGTTGCCGGCTTTGGTGGCGCAGTCCTCACATAGGTTCTTCTTTTCCTTCACGTAGTACTCCAGACCGCTAGCGGACAGACACTTCAGGCCTTCACATCTACATTCATCTTTGTCGCTGAATCCAGACGCCATATTTAATATGACTAATGGGTACGTACCCTCGCTCTGCATTGTTAAAGAAAATGAAATAAACATATTAGATACCTTCGCATCCTCTGAAGCGAATCAGTAATCATCATTGAAGGGAAATGAATACCAAGCAACTTGACTTACTTAGTGTGATGAGAGCATAACTGCTGGCATTTATAGTCACTTAATTCCTCTTGAATATTCACAATTATAAAAATAATCAAGATCGTATGGACCACTGTCAGCTGCTTTCAATGCCCGCACGAATCGCGGTGACATGACGTGGCAGGCGGAGAACACAACAGGTGCATCAGACCCGTGGGCATTGAAAGTACACGACAGTGGTCCATCACATACAGTAAGCCAAAATGCTAGGATTCCTTCTCTTTTAATTTGGGAAATGTAAACCAACAAATAAACCCCTCACAAAAAGTTCGGCAATTTAAGTTCATATCTCTCCTATTACTGTATTACCGTTCATGAACTTGGTATCATTGGAAAGCTTCTATTCTCCCCTTTTGGTTAATATGACATTTTGCTATGAATATTTTATTATGGAATGTGCATGACACCCGACTATGAGGCAAAGTCGAAAGTGAAATGTTTCAAAATGCATTAAAATCGTCAACAGTGTACCCTCCTTTTGTTCGCAGAATAAAGTGTTCTCAATGATGTTAAAGGAGGGGGAAATCCCGGCTTTGATTCAGGTTCATAGCTTTAAATATGTGCCTTTATTGATATACCACACTCTTTTTTTCAAAGAAATCCTTAAGTTGGGAAAAAAAGGTAAATTTCATGCAACTTTTTTGCTTTATTTCGCATCGGCGTTCCATGCTCCTAAAAAAAGTCATTTATAGCAGAGCGGGAATGTGCGCACGTGTCATCCGATTCATGACATCACATGCAGACCGCAACGCGGAGGAATGTGCATTGTTTACATGCAGAGCCTATGACTTGCTTGTAAAACACGTTTTTGCTTGTAAATTGAGGTTTTACTGAAAATGCTTAAGAATTGCTAAGAAATGAATTGTAGCAGGATGCAGCTACACATCTGAGTGTATATCGTCCATGATATAAACCTGAACAAATGTTTGCAAATATTGAAACAAATGTAAATAATATCTCTGTGTCAACGTGAGTATTGCACTCAGCGTGTACGTCTATGACCGAGCAAAACTGCGATTGCCTGCAGGTGACGTCACAAAGATGACGTCATTTTTTTTTCGCCCGGGACTCGGTTTTTTTACGGGGGTTCCGAAAGTGAATTTACAAGTTGATTTTTTTATTTTACCGGGTTTTCCCACGAGGAAAATATGTTTGTATTAGTAATCTTCATGAAAATCTACCTTAGATACAGTAAAACTCAATTTTGAGGCAGTTTTCTTGTCACCATACTTTTAAGTCGGCTATGCGTGAATGTCAACGGCGAATTATCATTTATCTAGAGGATGAAATGTGTCTTTATGAATTTGAGGTAGTGCAATAACGTTTGTGTATGTTGCTAGGAAGATGTAATGTATTGTATTGACGGATTGAGAAATTGTCATTATGTTTGAATTATACACGGATTATTACGCAAGTTTGTCAGTTTTCCAAGTTAACATACAATCCACCACAATTACAGTACAAATGTCACTTTTCATTGTACAAACAACTGAAGAATTCATTAATGTATTCATGACCACTTCAAAATAATTCCATCATCCAGGAGAAATGATAATACGCCATTGACATCACATATCATCGCCTCAACATCATTCAAAACATCACTTATTCGCCCAAATACATGATAAGTCACATTGACGATATCAATACATTTTGCAAGATTTAACTTTTAACGTTGCCCCATATTCGGTATTCATGGTAAAACATCCATGACAAATGTAATATCAATCAATTTTTCCAATGATACTAGATTTATAAACGGTTATAAAGTAATATGAGAGATGTAAACGTTTAAACTTGAATTGCGGAACTTTTTTGATAAAACACAATTCATCCCCTCATAGCAACAACTGGTAAAAATTACGTCTTATTTACGTCTATTTACGTCGTGTACGTCGTCTTAAAAATATGAACAAAATAGTGAACAAATTTCGAAATTCTGAATAAAAAATAGTAATAAAATAGTGAAAAATAGGGAAAAAATAGTGACAAAATTACTACATTCTGAGAAAAAAATAGTACAAAAATAGTAAAAAATAGGGAAAAAATAGTAACAAATGGGAAGAAAATAGTGATGAAAATCTTACATTCAGCCAAAAAAATAGTTTAAAAATAGTGAAAAATATAAACAAAATAGTGAAAAAATAACGGGGAAAAATAGTGTAAAAATAGGGACTAAATAGTTGAAAATAAACGTGAGGAAATTGTATTAATTTTCAAAAAATATAATTAAGTTATGAATTGATATCAATTGTATAGTGTATTCACGAGGATTAAAATCTATTTAGCTATATTGATTCATGTATTGTAAAACATGCAATTTTAAGTGAATTAGGGTATGGCCAATTAGTAACATGAAATCTTGTACGTGGGACATTGTTATAATTTTTCAATTATACATCCATGCATGAAATGTTAAAATACAAGTTAATTATTGGACTATACCGGTTAAATGTTATATCATTATGGTCACTGTTAATTAGGTGAGATGGTTTATAAAATACATGCAACAAAAGAAACAATTTCAAGTAAAATCTCACCAATTATACAACCCTCCCTATACGGGCCTAGCTCTTACCCGCCAAATTAAAATTTCAATTGGTTTTGACCATTTAAGGATTGTTTTGAATTTGCATTTCTTTTTTTAAATTAAAGGACCTAAAAGAAGTTCAAATTCATGTATAAAACATGTAAAAATTATACAATATTTCATGCCATTATTTGTATATTTTCATCTTTGTTAAATAATTTTTTGAAATTTTGGGGTAAAACATTTGGGTAGAACATCAAATTGGCAAAACTATTTTAAACCTATTTTTTCTGACTTTGTTTTGTATATTTACATCTTTGTTAAATAATTTTTTGAAATTTTGGGGTAAAACATTTGGGTAGAACATCAAATTGGCAACACTATTTTAAACCTATTTTTTCTGACTTAGGATTTTTTTTTTATAAATGCCTATTATTAATACTAAGGGCCGTTTTTTCCAAGATAACTGATATGCGTGCACCTATATATTGGAAAATGGTAAATTTACTTGAAAATTAAAAAAAAGAAATCGATTATAATTTAAGTCAAAAGAAAGAGGGAACAATGTGTACAAATTTACTTGAAAAAGATAAAGTCATAGACAATAGTTTTAAAATAGTTTTTAAATTGTCAGGATTGAAGTCCAAAGAAATATGAATAATTATTATATTGACTAGAAAAGTATTAAGTTAAAGAAAATACCCCCCAAATAGTTTTGATATTGTCAGGATTGAAGTCAAAAGAAATAGCGAACAAATAGTTGAATTTACTCGAAAATCACTAAGTCATAGAAAATAGTAAAAAAAATCCTAAAAATGATCGCAATCAATTAGTCAAAATAAATAGGATAAAAATAGTTTCAATTACTGGAAAATCACTAAGTCATATAAAATAGTTTAAATAGTTTAAACAAATAGTTTTAAATATAATCACAATTAAAGTCAAAATATATAGGGTAAAACAAGTTTCTCTGGAAAATCATTAAGTCATAGAAAATATTTTTAAAATAGTTGTAAAAATAATCAAGTCCAAATAATTAGGGAAAAAATAGTTTCAATTTACGCAAAAATCACCAAGTCAAAGAAAATAGTAAACAAATAGGGAAAAATAGGGCTAAAATAGCAGATAAAACCTGTTACAAAAAGCATGTTTGTAATCGAGCCCATAAAAATAGGGAACAAATAGGAATTAGTATGCTATTTTTTCCTATTTTTTCTGGAAAATTATTTAAATAGTACTCAGCTCCTCAAAGTAGCTGGAAAATAGGTTTTAAATAGTAAAAAAAATAGGGAAAAAATATATTTTTTGAAATGTCATTTTGACCAGGGGAGTGTTTTTTCCCCCTGTAAAGTATGTAAAGTTATCCGAACGAATATGTGATAAAATATTGTGTTTGTTTAATCATTAGGGTTATAAGAAATACACAATTGCCCTTGTATTTCTTTGTGAATATTGCTTGGTTTTCCTTTGGGAAACCGGTCACAAACTAAGGACTTTCCCGAAGTATGTACATGTTTATGAAAATCGTCTAAATCAAAGAAAATGCAATTTCTCAAGTATGCATGAAAATGACATCTACTTATAACTCCATAATGACGTTCGCTTCAAACGTTCATTATAACCGAACATAAAACTCAAAATGGTCAATATCTCAGAATGTGAAAACCGTAGATCAGTGTAGATACTGTTTTGAACATGTTAACCCCTTGCATATGGGAACCGCGTGGGTTTTTTTCCAAGTCTATATTATGGTTTTCAGAATTTCAAAGGCAACAGGCAACATTTCAGACATGTTATTAAAAATATTATTAAATGATGAAGTAAAATATAAACAACGCACAGATTTAGATGTTAATAATGATTGTTTTGAGTCAATTTATTGAAATGGAAAAGGTAAAACATAATGCTTCATTTGGTGTGATTTATTGGCCTCTAAACCAACCAGTGCAATCATTTTTGAATATTTTAGAAGAAGTTTTGAATGTTGTACATAGAGAAAATAAAGATACATATTTAATAGGCGATTTTAATATTAATTTATATGATGTTAATTCTTGCCAATCTGTTAATGATTTCTTAGATTTATTGATGAAAATTAGTTTTTATCCTATGATTCATCGTCCCACTCGAATTACAGATAGGTCTTGTACTTTGATTGATAATATATTTACAAATAATTTAGAAGATTTTTGGTGTAGAACAATTATAGGTGATGTGAGTGACCATTTGCCAGTATTTGTAATAAACAAAAAACACAGTATACGAGCTGGAGATAATACCTTCGTTATACGAGATATAAATGAAGAAAATATTGGGAAATTTGTATATGAAATTTATAATTTTGATTGGTTTATGTTCTAATGATCATAACTATAATTATGAACGTTTTGTTAAGCGATATATTTATATTTTTAATAAATGCTTTCCTTTGAAACGATGTAAAAAGAGAAACAAATATAATAATCCATGGTTTACTAAAGACTTACGTAAAATGTGTAAAAAGAAATGTGATTTATATTATAAGTATTTTAAAAATCGAATTGATTGTAAAAAAAATATATATATATAATAATAGAAATATGGTGAATGGTAAAATAAAAAATGCTAAAAGTGATTATTTTAAGGCGAAATTTAAGAAAGCATCAGGAAATATACAGAAAATATGGAAATTGATAAATGAAAGTCTTGGTAGAAATAGGAAGGGAAATATGCCTTATTCTATTAAGCATAATGACCACACTATTTATGATAAGAAAGATGTATTCTCTATTTTTAATGATTTTTTCATTAATATTGGACCCAGTTTAACTTATAATTTAGACAATAATTTTAATAGTAATGATATTTATATAAATAAACGTTTTAATCCATGTACAGCTTTTTGTAATCCTATAACACCCACAGAAATAGTTGATATTGTAAAAAATGTTAAGGATCATAACAGTTGTGGCCATGATGATGTAAGCGTTCAATTATTTATAAAAAGTTATTCATGTTATTTCATGCCCTTTAAGTGCAATATTTAATTTGTCTTTGTCTAAAGGTATAGTACCATACAAATTGAAACTTGCCAAAGTTTTTCCTGTTTAAAAAAAAAGTACTAAAGAAAATGTGTCTAATTATAGACCTATTTCTATACTCCTGTTTTTTCAAAAATTTTAGAAAGAGCTTTTTATAATCGCCTTTTTATGTTTTTAAATAAGTGTAATATTATTACTGACTGTCAATATGGTTTTAAACCTGGGCATTCTGCATCTAATGCAATCATGCACTTTACTTATAATGTGTTAACAACTTTTGAAAATAATGATGTTTTAATGGGATTATTTTTACACTTAAGTAAAGCCTTTGATACATTAAACCACACAATTTTATTGAAAAAATATATTTTTATGGTATTCGTGGAATATTTTTTAAATGGTTTGAAAGTTATTTATTAAATAGATTGCAATTTGTACAAATACATGAAGTCAAGTCCAATATTGGAATGCTTAGATGTGGAGTGCCTCAAGGTTCCATCCTTGGACCTCTTTTATTTATTATTTATGTTAATGATATGTGCAATATTTCGGATAAATTGAAATTTATATTTTTGGCTGATGATACAAGTGTTTTATGTCTCATTCTGATGTTCAGGTTTTACAACATGTTTTTAAGCAGGAAGTTGAGAAACTTTTTAATTGTTTTTTATATAATAAGTTGGTTTTAAATTGTGATAAAACAAAGTATATGGTTTTTACAAAATAATGAGAAAATTTATCTTGATAATGTTCATTTGCGGCAAGTAAATGATCATACATTTCAACGTGTAGATAGTTTGAAGTTTTAGGTATTACAGTTGATCATTAGTTAAAGTGGCATGTACATAATTATACATTCGATGTGTAATACAATTTCAACAAATATTGGTATTGTATATAAGGGCTAAATGTTATTCCTTTAATATTTTGAAAATGCTATACTATACGTTAATAACACCTTGCTTGATTTATTGTATAGTTGCATGGGCTAACTGTAATAATAAAGATATGAAAAGATTAGTCAAGCTCAAAAAAAAGCAATACGTATTATAACACATTCTGATTATTATGCTCATTGCAATCCTTTATTTTATGAACATGGAATATTGAATGTTTATGATATGGCTAATTTTTATATTGCAGTGTTTCTGTTTTTATGTTTTAATGGTAATTTGCCAACTTTCTTATCAACATATTTTAAATTGAATTCTGGTGTGCATAGTTGCAATACTAGAAATGCACTAAATTATCACCTCTCTAAAAATAAAAAAACGACATCTATGAACAATTCATGGTTTTTTAAATGACCTGTAATATGGGATAGTATACCTCTGGAAAATAGGAAAAGCAAACTCTCAATCTTTGTTAACAACGGACTAAAATTATGATATATGTTTTAAATATCCTATATTAATAGTTTTTGTTATCTCTAACTGTACATGACTTTTGTTTTTTTGTAGCGTAGTGAAGTATGTATTTTTGGTTTGTTTTTATTTTGCATGGGTATGAATATGGGATAGGTTTTTTTTATAAGGAATCCTTCGTTCCTACCTATCCCAAACACTATCATATATGATCATTTTAATTTGTTTAATATTTTGTACCTCATTTTGCAACTGTATATTTTAAATGTATATATATATGATTAGTGTTGAATCAAATTTGAAATTGAAATTGAAACAAAAAGGACCGAGGTATGTCCAAATTTCAAGCAGTTACATTTCAAATTCAAATCTTCTTTCTTCTTCTTTAGTGGAACTTGTCAAACAATTTATTCCACAAAGTATTCATAATTTATTATTTTACAATTTTATCAAGTTTATACATTTGTTTGGATCAAACAATATACTTACATGGAGAAGCAAGGGGACGATGAGTAACTCGCAGATTGAAACAAGATTCGTCCTGAGCGTACGTGGTATAAATGTAATCAATATTATTCCTCGCAATTTATGAAATGTATGGAAAACAGTTTGATTGTGCCTAGTACAACACAGAAGCATTATGTTCACTCAGAAAGAGGAACTTGGACGTGAAAATCACTCGGCCCTTTGAATTCATTATCACGTGACACTATGTTGCAATTATTTAACTCTCACAATGACAGGAGTGCGTATAGCTATATTTGTATGAAGCTATACGGTGTTGATGGTGTTTAATGTACTGTATTATTTACAAACCCTCCATACAGATCCAAAATAACCGATTCTTTCAAATGCATTGGACCCCATCCACCTACACATTGGCGTGGAATCATTTCGCAATGACGCTCGGTGGATTATAATTTGTCTGGTACCATTGGGGTACTAATCAGGGGACTAGCTGAGCTGCTGCTGCTGCACCCCCCCCCCCCCCCCCTCCCCCACGCTCTTCTCACCCCACCCACCCCAACACACACACTCGCCAACGATCGCATAGTTCAGATGACACTAAACATATTTCAAATAATAATTGTTTCGAAGTAAAACATTTCATCTAGGGGAGAAGAGGATGACATACACATCAGTATTAACGATCCCGACGCGTTCCCCAACTACAACAATCAAATGACGCTCACGTACTTTGATTTTTGAATGAACGGGAAAAATTCGGGAAGTTTTGTTGCTTTTGAATACAATGGGAGCCCCTCGATCAGGATAACGCGTCATTTATCTTTTGATAGTTGTCAATTCTCACATTTTGGTTTTACCTTAAATTGTACAGTTACCGACATATTTCAACATTCACATGAAAGTTATATTGTCATGATTGTCTTATAGCATGTATTGTTTATTGTCATTATTGACTCATCAAGTCACTAAAGTGACGGATTTATCTTTCGAAACAAAGCGACGAAATCCTGGACCTCTTTTTGAAACAAAACAAGATAATTAATCAAATTCCAAATTGCTTGATATAACACATAAAACGAATAGTAATTTATATCTGGATCATCCGTCAAAGCATGGGTAGTACATACGTTACATTGTGCCTCATAATTTTTAACAAATCGGTTGCAGTGTACATTGTACCGCGCAGAAACAAGAATTCCACTCGTAAGAGGAACCTGCACATGAAAATCAGTCTGCCCGCGATTTGCCTGTCACGTGACACATTGTTGCAATTAGTGTTTAACTCGCACAGTCAGACGCTTGTGTATACTACCCTAGTTGTACGCATTCCGTAAAGCGATAGAGTAAGGCCAAAACAAATAAATTGTTGGATTGGAGTAACGGGCAACCAAACATTAGGGTAGGTAGGTAGGGTTTTTTTGTTCTTTTTTTGTTCTTTTTTTGTTCTTTTTTTTTCAGGATTCGCACAAATACACAAAAACACACATCACAAATAACACATATCGCACAATTTTGGGGAAAAAACCCCTTTAGGGTCGGCGGTATTTTGAGGGTCGGGCGGGTTACGCCAATCCAACAATTTATTTGTTTTGGCCTAATGCATGTGTTTTCTGTACTATATTATTTACACAAAGAAATCCAGTATAACTGGCACTTTGTTTAGATGCATTGAACCCAATCCACCAACACGCATGATGTGGAATCATTGCACAATGAAGTTAGATTCAAACTTGCCAGATACTTTACCACAGGGGTACCTATAGCAAGGGGCCAGGGAGGATATATCACCAACAAAACACAGACACACGAACACATAATTATGCACACATAAAAGCACACGCATAAGAACACACACATAATCACCTGGCCCAGTATTCAATTCCATAATTAAGTCAAAATTAGGCTGAATTAAAGTAATTTAGATTTCATTCTTTCATCAACTGAAACTCGTACACACTATTTAGGTCGTATTTTCATAGAGTATACGTAAACAAGTCGAGTACTAACCCTAGACAATGTTAAAGGGGTATTCCGGGCCTGATAAAACCATTCGTTATTTGAATAAGCAGTATAAGAGGCATCATTGGTGAAAATTTGATCAAAATCGGACAAGAAACACGGGAGTTATACCCATTTGAACATCATGTAGTAATGAGCGATCGTTTAAAAATTGCCGCCATATGCAACATCATTGACGAGCAACTCGCCATGGCTTTAGTACATGAAAATGCACTTATTTCTCATTTTCGTTGCTAAAAATTCTTTTTTCTCTGCTTGTTTTCACGAATTCATAGAAGAATATCGATGGGCCAACCTCTTTGGAATTTGTGAGCTCATCAATTTGCTTTGTTATTAAGAAAATTTAAATTTTTTTAAATTTCCATGTAGAAGTCAAAATGGCTGCAGCTCGCAAGTGACGTCACGATCGATAGCAATTGCGAACGATACTAAACATCGGAGCAAAGTTCATCCTGTCATAACTTTTTTATTGCTCTACCGTTTGGGCTCAGATTTTCGATCATGATTCCTCATATTCACTTCATTTTATAGCAAACATCACATTTCTGGGGTGGAATTCCCCTTTAAGTAACACTACAGGTGCACCTTTAATCAAAGTATTGAATTGAATTGAAACCAGCGATGTGCATTTACATTTAGGAGACTTGACATGATGTTCATGTCAAATATAGTTAATTTTCTCGTAACATAATTTGTAAATAAATTAGGCAAACATGTTGAACCCATCCCCCCCCCCCCCCCCCATCCATCCTGCAAACATAATGTCTGATTATACATCCATAACAATGTTTTCTCACGGTGTTTTGGTAATGTTCTGTCTTCCTATAAGTCCACTACACCGACACCGGCAGGTAGAATGAATCATTCACCGTCTTCATTTAATGTTAGTTAATATAATAATAATTAAACAAAACGACACAGACACTGCCATGCAGTCTCGTCACAGCACAAAGTCAAAGGCACACGCAGTCAACCATATACATCCGTGCTTTAAGGTGTAATTATGTTATCATCATTTGTTTGATAAGGAAAATTATATCCGCCATACCAATGTATATCCCCCATACATCTATACACGTTCATTGAAACGTTCATGCATATATGATATTGAAATATTACACATAATACATGCGGTGCAATTAATACACACTGGGTGAAATATAAAACGATCATGCTAAATCATTTACAAATGTTTTGAAGATGTTTAATTGATATCTCTCAAACACGGAAAATATGTATCATTGTTTAAAGTGAAACCAGTAAACATTATTAGGAGCTTCCACATTTCTCTTATACCTTGTTCTTTCCCTTACGGTAAGAGAAGATTACAAATAGGGTTATATTCATTTACATACCACTTTGGTATGACGATATATATCATATATAATCATTCAGCTCACGAGCGTTAATGAACGGTGATAAACCTTTTACACGTTATACAGTAATTCGTTGTAAAATATGACGCAAATATTCGCTTTTTTAACTAGAAATGATCATCAGTAATGATCGCCTTTTTAACTAGAAAAGCCAGGTTCTTTTTCAATGAAATGTTTACACATTATTTGGACATATCTTACAATGGTTTTGGTAGTTTCATAACAACTTAAACAATCTTTTGAGTTAGTATGTACGTTTATAAAATTGCATATTCGGTTAGTAACAATCATTATGATAATGTTATTGAAGAGGAATATATAGAATGGTTATCAATAGTAGTACATGTACCAAGGACTGGACAGGAGCATTATATCTATTAAATGTACAACTTGTAGTCAATGTGACCGAACGATTGTGTGTACATTCTACAAAACTTCCATAATCATTGCAGGTTTATCAAACCTAATGCAAAGCATGCAACATCACAAGTGAGTCACTATAGATATAAGTTTAACACCAAAATTAAACCAATAATTTTGTATTCATAACAATTGATTGTACATTTGTGCTGAACTGCATGTAGTTGATAACACCATACATAATGTTAAACAAATTAAACAATTATGATAATGTGAGGCGAGGTAAAGCAGACAAAATGATGTTTAATTGGTGTTATAGTGGATATAAGCTAACGAGATTTTCACTAAAATGTGTCTTAATATATCTCGCATCATGAAAGGAGGTATTCACACATTGAACTAAAATGTTACCGTTAACTATGAATCAAGTTAAGCAGTATTTATAAATCACGTAAGTAGACGTAAACTAAAATGAAAATAGTATACACACTTCAGCTCGTCATCGATTTGAGCTGTAGTCAAGTTTTTATCAAAATACTTTAACAATCTTACCACGTATTTATATTACCACAATGCTGTATCAAATACCTATGCACCATTGAATAACAATCCATTATCACACACGAATTAAATTCAGATGGAGAAACGTATCTAAATGAAAATAACCAACTTCACACGGTTATAATTTTGTTTGCTAATAGCACAAACCTACTTTCAGTATCCGTGTGTAACACGACATAAATAACACGGAGCTGGTATCCTGTATATACATGTTTGTAATAAATATGTATCAACTTAAAACCAACTATTAACACTATTCAGTATCACGTCACAAAATACTTTTAAATTGGACAGTATCATAGAGGTGAAGCATTATAAAACGTATGAGCTGACATGTGTCATATGACGTCCAACATAGAATCGGTTTGTATTCAAACTAATTATATGTTACCTTTAAATGATCCATTACAAATTCAACTAAATTCACCTCAAGCTCTCTCACTTCTTGTGTAGCGTGTTGTTTGGATTATGGTAACAGAATAGTGAATAGGGTACTGATTGTTCGAATATCTCCATGATCTTGGATATATTGAACATATGAATATGAACTAAATAGATAAATACCAAACAGGTGAAACAGTATTTAAAGAACACGTTGAAATGAAAATAGCATACACACTTCAGCTCGTCATCGATATAAGCAGTAGTAAAGTTTTCATCAAAACAATATAATAATCTAATCACGCAACTTTATTAACAATTGCTGTATCAAATATCGATAATAAAATGAAAAACAATTTAATATCATACACGAATTAAAGCCAGCATTCAAATGAAAATCATGAAAATAATTTGCAACGGTATTGTGGATGCTTGCTTTAAAGGGATAGTTGAGTTTTGGTATTTAGGGCGCCAAGCAAAATAATTTCTTTGTGAGATAATGAAAAACTGGGTGTCAAATTTGAAAAAGCGTGCAATGTTAATGATAGAATAAAATGTATTAATTATGATACAAAATCGGGCCAGAAATGGCTAGGAACCACAAACATAGGTCAACCATCGCCTGATGATAACAAGCAATCACACTGACTTAGATAGTGAATTTAGTTTGACGTCAGTTTAGAGAGGAATAACACGCTATCCAATTGAGTTACACAGTGAACCTTTTCTTGAATACGAGACATTCCCTGCCGTTACAGACGACCATATCCCCTGATGACGTTATTACAGGGCCACTGCCTGATAGAAATATCGGAACATCAAGTGCAAACCCTCTGTGAATAGGGAATGAGATTACTTCTCTTATCTTCTGACCACCCTTATCGGATATCTGATCAACCACAGCCATATTACGTCCTTCATCCCAGTACACCATGTACAGGTCACGTGTCAAGGGATCGATGACACAATTCCACATCTTCTCATTGTGCGTGATTTGCCTCTGCGTTCCCTGCCTGTCGAAGATGCGAAGCTTGTTACAACCTGGACGAGAATGCGCGATGACGTCACCTGATGTGAGTACACCGCGCAGCCGCCCTATTTTCTTGTCATACCTGATAGTGTTGGCGATGCAGCCATCATTAGGGCTGATAACGTATAAGCATTTTTGGTCGTACTCAGCAGCTATGATCATCCCATCATGGTCAACAGCTGCTACACACGCCACTGACGCACGATGTGGCGTGTTCTCAACTGGTAACTTGATATCTCTGATCAGCTCCCATTGTCTGCTATACAGGCTGATGCATCCAGGTAAGCTGTCACCAGTGCAGTAACGAATGTGTTTACCGCAAACTATTGTGTCCCCATCCAGCAGAGCGCAGGATGAAATACTGGTCTTACCATCACTTGTAATCACCCTCTGGGTTACTTTGTTGTTGATATTGAAGCAGTATGTGTGCTTCTTATTATAATCTGATATGATAATGTCATCGTTACTCGCATTTCCCACAATACAGGGATTGATTATGTCACGCGGTATTTCTACTGTCGAGTTAAGCTGCCATTTCCCTTCATAACTCCCGATTCTTCCATTGTACTTATCATTCTCCTTACCCTCGATAAACTGCACACCTTGCACTGTGTGTGTTATATGTTCGACAACGCCCTCATCGGTCTTCTTCCCCAGTGTGTCAGTGAGTGATGTGATCAGCTGTTGTGCGCCATTCAGAAGTTTAGTATCATCCCCTAGGAGGGATTCCAATTTCCCAGCCGCGTCTTCCAGTTCTTGCATGACATCTCTCGCACCGTGCTGTAAGTCCTTTATCTTCTTTTGAGTCGTGTTGGCTATATATATGACTTCATCACGCAGCTCAAGTCGTCTGCTCTCGATTAGTTGCCGCTGTTTTTCTGAATTATCCTGACATTGTTTCAGACGCGCTCCTGATCTGCTCGTCTGCCTCCTCATTTATTCTTAAAGTTTGTTCTCGCTTGCAACCGTCGATTTTCTCAAGTTCTTTGCCACAAATGTTTGTGACTTCTGTCTGAATTTCATTAAAATGCTTGGTCGACTGTTCGCGGGATTTGTGTAGCTTAGCATCGTGTACCTGCCAGACGGATTTTGCGCTGATTACCTTCTTCTTGGCATCTAGTATTTTATCCCGAAGCTCTGCAGCTGAAAATAAAAGAATGCATCAATTTTATTAAAAGTGCACAATTTACAAGAGATATATACAGATATGACAAAACAACAAGAAACAGCTCAACGCCATCATATTATAAATCACAATGTTACATTATGATGAGGTTATAAATACGGTTCGAATACAACTGAACTACACCAGAAAACAATTCAACTTACAAACTGTTTTGATCATCTGATCAGCCAATCCACCTAATTCTGCCTCCCGGAGTTTCTCACGAAGAACAAGCCACAAGTTGAGTTGATCGCTTTGTTGAGACGCTTTCCAGCGGTGGAAAACAACCAGGAATGCCTCTGTGTAACGATGAAACTTCTCTGCTAGAAGGGTCTCTAGTTGAGGATGTGGTATCCCAAGGATGATGCCTAGTGTTATGTAGTGGCTTGGAGCAAGAAGCTGCGCAAGTTTGAGGAGATGCCTGTCGTCCATGATACTGCAATGTAAGGTCGTTGCAAAATATTTGAAATCATGGTTAAAGGGTACCACCACAAACAAATGATATTCTTATAAATAAAAGATAACATCTTTAGTTATCCATTCCATCAACAAATAACGGAAAAATATGTTTCCAGAAAAAATGTATAATTGACAAACTCATCACGATTCTAAAGCATGCGTTCATGGGTATGCGTGTACGAAGACTGAATGGTTCCGTAAAGTGGTGGTAGTTAATTGCATTGTTTATGAATTACACAACCCTTTGCAGAATGTTGGGTATCTATTTGATATCACAAAATAGTACCAACGCATATAATAATATATTGTTATTTGCCTGGTGGCCTCCTTTAAGAGAATAGTTTGAACCGAGTGACAGGCAAACTGTTAAGTTTTAGCAGTTTATGACTAATCGTTTCATTCTTGGCACACTAATAATAATGATAATATACTCGATTTATTTAGCGCCTAATATGATTGATAATCATCTCTAAGCGCTTTACAATGATATTATAAGTGTCTTGGTGGCCCGAATCCCTGAATGGGTTGAGTCGCAGGGCACTCACATCGAATTAAGCCTTAATGGCGTCTACGGACTGGGGCCCCGGGAGATTTGAGGTTTCAGACATGTAGAATTGCCATTGATACAATTGTATAGAATATGAATATATTTGTAGCCTATTTTACAGGGCATAGTAAAAAGAAAACTTGAAAGAAAATATACACAAATAAAAACAAAACAGTGGCCTAGGTGGCACATTAGCTCCGAACATTTGTTGATGCCAGAAATAAAAGATGTTCCTTTATATCAAGGGATACAAATATAAATTTGAATCAATGTTATATTAATGTACAACACTTGCAAACAGGTTTGAACACGTGGAGTACAAAGAACCCCCCCCCCCCTTCCATTACCAGAGATTCAGGGGGCGGAGGCCTCGGAAGCTTTTGGATGCAAGCTTGCATACTAGCACTCTCACTAAGTAGGCCTACATCTTGAAGTTAGCTTCAGAAGTTTATCGTTTCCGAGCGGATGTCGTGAAAACATAAAATGGTCAAAATCTCATGATCATGCCATTTCAGACACGTATTAAAAAATAACAATGACATTTCAACTTAAAACAAACTTTGCTCTATAGTACAAAGTGTCAAACAATTATTGTAACAACATTGGGGAACAAACTATGTACATGATTGTACCTACATGGATCAGAAAGGTGACGAATAGTTATTTCCGCAGATTGAAACCAGATTCGTCCTGAGAATACGTGGTATCTATTTAATCAATAATTATTCCTCGCAATTTCTGAAATGTATGAGAAACTGTTTGCTTGTTCCTAATGCAGCACAGAAGCAATGTGTTCACTCAGAAAGAGGAACTTGGACGTGAAAATCAATCGGTAACTTGAATTCATTATCACGTGACACTACGTTGCAATTATTTAACTCTCACAATGACTGTAGTGTTTATTGACATATATGTATGAAGCTCTACGGTGTTGATGGTGTTTATTGTACTGTATTATTTACAAACCCTCCATAGAGATCCAAAATAACCGATTCTTTCAAATGCATTGGACCCCATCCACCTACACATTGGCATGGAATCATTTCGTAATGACACTTGGTGGATCATAATTTATCTGGTACTATTGGGGTACGAATCAGGGGACTAGCTGATCTGCTGCACCCCTATATTAAAGTATGCTTATTTAGGAAATACCAAAATCCTAAATCTCGTATTTTGAACAAAATTTTACTATTTTAGCTAATAAAAGAGAAACTACCACAGCGACATAACAGTCGTTTTGTGGTGTAAGGTCACCTATACGCATGACGTGGAATTATTTCGCAATGATGTTTGATTCAAACTTGCCAGATATTTCACCACATGGGTACTTAGTAGTGGGCTAGGGAGGATAAAACCTAACGAAACACACATTCACACACGAACACATAATTATACACACAAACAAACACACACATAAGTACACACATAACCACCTGTGCCGGTATTCAATTCCATACCTAAACACAATTTTGCTTAAGTAAGTAATTGAGATATGATTCATTCTTCAACTAAAAATATTACTCAAATGTTGATGTCATATGTATAATAAGTATAAGTCAACACGTCAAGTTCTCAGCCTATAACATGCTAAATAAATGTTGTACTTGACTACGGGAACCGAGTGGGTGGTGTACAAGTCTAAGGTTATTATAGAAACTCGTAGGGAATGGGTAAATCAAAGTATTCCATTTAATACCAGCCATGTGCATTCACATTTAGGAGATTTATCCCCCCATACATCTAATCACGTTCATTCAAACATTCCAGTATAATAATGACAAACTAAACATACATTAATTGTAATGATTTAAATATATAAAGCTCATAAATTCACACAGGGATAAATAAGAGATCAAACTAAATAATGTACATAATTATGTTTTGAAGCCTTTTAATCAGTCTTTCTCAAACCTGGAAAATATATTCATATTTTTTTGTTAGAAACTTGAACAGTCGTTTTGAATTAGTATGTACGTACATTTACATATTCGGTTAGTAACAATCATTATAATAATGTTATAGAAGAGGAACACATATTATGGTAGGCAAAATAAGTATACGCGCCAATGACCGGACTTGACAATTAGATTCACGAAACTTACAACTTGTAGTCAATGTGACCGAACGAATTGTGTGTACTACTGTATAATATTATTCTACAAAATTTCCATAATCATTAAAGGACCCTTGTTTATAAAACCTAATGCAAAGCATGCAAAATCACAAGTGAGTTACTACAAATATGCGTTGTACACCAAAATGAATCCAATAACTTTGTATTTATAACAATTTATTGTATATTTGTGCTGAACTGCACGTAGTTGATTATACAATACATTATGTAATGCTAATATAATAATGTGAAGCGAAGTAAAGCAGACAAAATGTATAATATATTTATGTTTAATTAATGCTATAGTGGATAAAAGCTAACGAGGGTTTCACTAAAATGTGTCTTACTATATTTAGCATCATGGAAAGCTGTATTGTATATTGAACTAAAATAATAACTATCAAACAGGCCTGTGAAGCAGCATTTTAAGTACTAAACCGAAATACAAATAATATAAACACTTCAGCTCGTCATCGATTTGAGCTAGTCAAGTTTTCATCAAAACACTATAACAAAATAATCACGTATTTTGATTAAGAAAATGCTGTATCAAATACTGATGAACCATTAAATAACAATATAATATCATACATGAATTGAATTCAGATGGAGAAAAAAAGTATCTAAATGAAAATCATCAACTTTACACCATTAGTGTATATAAATGCTTACTTTAATAACATGAACCTACTAGTATTCGTGTGTAACCTGCCATAAATGACAGGGAGCTGGTATGCTGTATATACATGTTCGTAATAAACATGTATCAAATCTAAAAATAAAAATATAATTCAAACTATTCAGTATCACGTCAGAATTGCTGTAACAAAGGACTACAAAATGGACAATATCTACAGGTGAAGCAGTATAACAAAGTATGAGCTCATATGTGTCATATAACGTCCAACATAGAATCGGTTTGTATTCGAACTAATTGTATGTTTCCTTCAAATGATCCATAACCATTATTTCAACTGAATTCACCTGAAGCTTTCCCACTTCTCTCATACCTTGTTGTTTGAAATAATGGTAACATAATAGTGAAATGGGATTTGATTGTTCAAACATATTCATAATCTTGGATATATTAAATATACCGTTAGCTCAACCAGTAACGGATCACTTTTCAGTGCCAACAATATTTATTGCCAAGACAAATGAGTTTTCATGGACTATCATACATCGTTGAAAAGCTATTGTAGATTGAACCTCATGCTGCCACCAATATGCAAGTCGCTGCGAGTTTACATCCCCCTTACGCTCTACCAGTAACGGATCACCTCGCTTCATTTGAAAACGAATTGACCAATGATCTTAATTTTTCATCAAAGTATTTGCCAATTAGCAATTTATATTCAGGGAAAATGTTATTTATTAAACTTGCTTCCTTCTGTAGTTACGAGGATATGAAAGCTGCTACATGTGATCGGCCCCACAGAATGCCGCAAAAATGCAATGGAATGTAATGTAATGTTCTGATAACAAGCAATCACACTGACTTAGGTACACAATTTAGTTTAACGTCAGTTTAGAGAGGAATGAGACGCTTTCCGATTGAGTTACGCAGTGAGCATTTTATTGAATACGAGCCATTCCCTGCCGTTACAGACGACCATATGCCCCGATGCCGTTATCACAGGCCGGCTGTCCATGAGGAATTGGTTAACATAACCTGCAAATCCTATGTGCATAGGGAATGAGATAACTTCTCCTCTCTCCTGATAACCCTCACCAGATATCTGATCAATCACAGCCATCTTACGTCCATCATCCCAGTACACCACGTACAGGTCATCCATCAGGGGATCAATGCCACAATTCAGGAGAGTCTCACTGTGCGTGATTTCCCTCTGTGCTCCCTGCCTGTCGATGATGAGAAGCTTGTTACTACGTGGAGAAGGATGCACGATGACGTCACCTTTTGCCAGAACACCGCGCAGGTCATCTATGCTCTGTTCACAATTGATCTGGTTGACGATGCATCCATCATTGGCATTGATAACGAATAAGCATTTCTGGCCGAATTCAGCTGCTATGATCATCCCATCCTGGCCATCAGCTACATTTACCCATGTGAACTCATCTGACGTGTTTCTTGGTAACGTGATATCTCTGATCAGCTCCCACTGCCTGTTATACAGGCTGATGCATCCAGGCAAGCTTTCACCGGTGCAGTCATCCATGTATTTACCGCACACGATCGTGTCCTCATCCATGAGAGAGCAGGCTGAAATATCTGTCTTACCATCACTCGTGATCACCCTCCGGGATACCTTGTTCTTGATATCGAGGCCGTATGTGTGGTCCATTTCATAATCTGATATAATAACTTCATTGTTACTCGTATATCCCACAATACATGGCTTGATTATATCACACGATATTTCTACTGTCGAGCTTAGTTTCCATTTCCCATCATAACCCCCGATTCTACCACTGTACTTCTCATTCCCCTTACCCTCGATGAAGCGCACACCTTTCACTATGCGTGTGATATGTTCAACTGCACCCTCATCGGCCTTCTTCCCCATAGTGTCAGTGAGTGATGCGATAAGCTGTTGTGCGCCGTTTAGAAGTTCCTTATCATCCTCAAGGAGTGTGTCCACACTCTCAGCTGCTTCATCCAGGCGCTTCATAACATCTCTCGTATCGCGCTGTAAGTCATCTATCTTGGTCTGAGTTGTGTCGCTTATTGATGTAACGTCAGCAAGCAACTCGCGTCGTCTGATCTCGATAGGTTGTCGATGTTTCTCCGCCTCCTCGTGACATTGCTTTAGACTCGCTTCTCTCTTCTTGTTGATTTCTTCCGTTATCGTCCGTATTTTCTTATCGGCCTCGTCATTGATCAGTTTTGCAGCATGTTTTTCATTATCCCCGTATCGTGCCAGCTCATCATCCATGACAGTATTAACATCCCTCTCTACTGCCTTAATGTGCGCTTCAGACCCTTGCATACACTCACATAATGTATTACCATACCCTTTCCAAAGCAGCTGTTTCTCATGAAGTGTGACTTTCATGTTCAAAAGTTGGCCTCTCTTACTTGCGAGAACTACATGAATATCCTCCAGCTGACACGGTTTCTGATGATCTTTAATTGCGCATGTATGACACAAAGCTACCTCGTCGTTTTGACAGTACAGCTCAATTAGCTTGTCGTGCTTCTCACAGAACAGAGCAAGTTCATCCTTCTTTACTTTCCTTGCGCTGCCGGCCTTGGTGGCGCAGTCTTCACAGAATGTCTTCTTCTCCTTCACGTAGTACTCCAGGCCGCTCGCGGACTGACATCCCTGACCCTCACACCTCCCTTCTTGATCACCGCTAAATCCTGACGCCATGTTGATTAGATGGCTGTGGCGTTCCTGTTTTTGTATAAGGTAGACAGAAAAATTACATTATTTGAACTTTGCAGTACATTCGATACCAATGGGATTCACTACATCTCCATTTCTTACCAACAACGACACTCATTCAATTCAATACATTTACTTCCATAATTTAGGGACGTTTATAAATCCGCCCGTAAAGTGAGTAACGATGTGTTGATTCTCTCATCGCGTCTTACTGTTTTATGTATAAATTGTGGTCAAGTTATGTAGACAAACCTCGGATTTAGTGTAGACTTTCAAACAAATTAATCGCATTTGTTTGCATTCAATTAAATTGTATAATCCCTCGCTATTTTATGCCGTATTTCCTTATTGAATCTTAAATTTAAAAAATAGCATTTCAATAATATACCTACCTAGTAAACTTAAACATGTAGACACGAACACTCTGTCCGATCCAGAGAATTTCGAATACACGCTCTCGAACATGCATTGATCGATACAAATGTAAGTTATAGCAGGTAGTAATGATCCTACGCCAAGAACTGCACGTAATCATATTTGGCATCTTTCAATGGTAGTGGGTGGCGAAGCTGGGCAGGGAGGGGGGGGGGGGGGGGGTGGGGGTTCGGAAGACGAGAACATTTTTGCTCGATTTTGACGCGTTGGATCTCTGAGCTTTGTCCTGTCTGTAAGTCCAAGATGTAAAACATAATACTGTACATAACACACATGTTCTGTTTTACACAAGGTGCCCCCTCATCCAGAAACCTTCCTAGACCTTTACCGCCCGCATTGAGGATAGACAGCGGATACGCCACATCTAGCTACTGCGCATTTAAAACAGTTTACTGTTGGGTGTCCCTTTATTACCCACATAATGTACACGGGCGTACATTGTTAGTGAGTAAAGTAAAAGTAGCCATATCTCGAAGTTTGCCAAGTATGTTTACTCAGTACTCTTGAACAAATAATACGCCCCCTATTGACTGATAACCGACTGCCACACAATAGTCATGTGTAACCTATTATTTGCAATTATGAAATATAATTTTGGGGTTATAACATAATTATGAACAAATACCTGTAGATCAGCCTTATACGTGTTGTATTGCTCTGACTCACCGCGCCCCACCCACATCCCACAAACGAGTGTACTCAACAAATGTTTGTTTTCAGATAATTCATATATGTGACCTTACACCACAAAACGACCAATAAGTCGGGAAAACTGATTGTGCTGATTTTCATACCTACCTATGAAATGGTATATAATTTGTCATATTTGGACTAAGCAAATCAATCATCTGCGATTATCTCAGAAGAGGAATAAAGCAGTGCAGCCAAGACTAATATTAACGGAACGGCATAATACCGTTCTAGTCCGAAAAATCAGCTAATGTTTCGAGGGTTCTTTTACAATTTGCTATAGTATGACGTCATAATATTAAGGACCCCTCCAGAACGAGATAGATTTGTATGTCTAATAATATGGAAAGAAACTAATGATTTCTCAAGACAGACTCTTCATGGTCTCATGATGTCCCTAAAAGGTGCATGTTTTATTGACTGTATTCATGTTTGCATTCATGATTCATTAATGCATTCATTCATTTAGTAATTCATACGTCCACTCTTTCATTAACTTAATGATTAAGCTATCAACTGATTGTGCGACTGCTTTATTGATTTGTTTATCAATTTTTTGATTGACTAACTAATTAAATAATTCAAGCAAATCGTATAAATCATACAAATGATTAGCAAAGTACAAAAAGGCTTTAATGTGTTTTGTATGATCTCTCTACTAAATAATTATCAACAAGCATCCCATTCAAAATTGTTGATGAAAAATACGTGAAACTATCAAATGTCAAGAGTGCCCCGTCAAAAAAAAAATAGCCTGTAAAGTAGACATTTACGTTGTTCATATTAAATGATGACTTAAAAGTAATTATCTTTAAATTTGGTTTGTATGATCTCTCTGTAGAATACTAACTTAAAAGTTTAAGTTCCTAAACTCCGGTTAGACCTGTCCAGGACTACACTCTCCCTTTAACACCTGAACACACTCTCAAACAATTCTTCGTCCATACATACGCACACGATATAAACAAAACATTTACACTGTACAAACCAAATAATTGAATGCCAATATTAGTGCTGAAACAAACATAAATAAGACAAGTATAATGGTTTTATTTGCCATTGTATTATTTATTTGCAGTGCTATTATAGTGGATAGGCTCGATTCATAATATTGAGTGAATCAACAATAAATATCATACAAAATACTACATGTACAACAATGCTTTCATTTGGGATTCTAAAAATATAATATATTCCTGTCACCGTAAAAGCCGACCAAAATGGCTGCTTTTGCAATTAAAATTCACCATCAAGCAGTGCAATATGTATCATATTCATGTGATAAACATTGACACATAATACAACATATCCAACCAAAAACATACACCATAATTGTAACAGGTATATACAATGGATGACATCAGATAAAACGCGACCACACACTGACTGCTCAAGATCAAGGTCAAGGTTCAATTTGTTTCTCAAAATGATCTGTATTTACTTTTTTTTAAAAGCTATTCCTACTCATTGCGATTAGTATGCATTTAACAATTTTGCAACTTATTACAACTCCGATACTATAATTATCCGTAACCTGGCATCCCTATTTGGAAGAAAAAGATAATTGCATAGCATATCATATCAACAAATTGGTTGTTGTCACGAATGCTCGTTGTTCACTACACTATAAGTAGTCTTATCAGGGTAGTAATGTATGTATCAAACTATGTTGACTAGCAAAATAAACAGTATATTTAACTGAGAGGCTCCACTGAAGTTCCAAATTGAAGTTGAA
Organism: Echinarachnius parma; assembly: GCA_037951105.1. Classification (NCBI taxonomy): domain Eukaryota; kingdom Metazoa; phylum Echinodermata; class Echinoidea; order Clypeasteroida; family Echinarachniidae; genus Echinarachnius; species Echinarachnius parma. The sequence goes on along the minus strand of JBAMJV010009052.1, from coordinate 17,581 downwards.
ATTTCAAATAATCATCGTATTTATTTAGGGCCCAACTAAATACGATCGGATATATTTATTTATATTTTAGCTATTTCTGAACCGATTTTGACCAAATAAAGTTTATTCTACAACTAAAATTGCATGTTCTTTCAAATTCGATACTCAGTTTTTCATTACCTCACGAAAAAATTGTGTTGTGCAGCGCCCTCTCTACCAAAACTGAACTTCCCCTTCAATCATGAACTGAAATCGCTTTCAATTATGCTAAATACTGACTCTAACACTTGATCAAAAAGTTCCATCGTGACAAAAACACATACACTACTAATTTGTAATCTAACAAACATATCTAATCCATAATGTAACTAATATGTTTAAACTAAAACATATACTACACATATCGATTGATAACAAACAAAGTTACTTTCTATAATTCACTAAATACTGATTATATTACTTAATCACACACATGTATCACCATCACATTAAATACAATTGCCTTAATTTAAGAATTGTGCAAATTTCCAGATAGAAGACATCCAATTTAAAATTATTATTGAGAACATATAATTTTCTGCAAAAATTACTGTCACATGTACACTACACAAGTTTCACGTCTTATTTTGTAATTTTGTGATTAATTTACAAATTTAAAGTGGTACCAGTCTGATATAGTTATATGTAAAAATAAAATTATACTGGTTTTAAAATTAGTTATACAGTAAAAATTATTTTTTTAAACCCATACTTAATCTGATCAAATGTGAAAACACATAAAAGGTGCACAACGTATTGGAATGCGTTAAAACCGAATTAAATTCATTCATTCATATCAATATGAATTGGTTTGTTACTTTGACTGTCTCTGATTACGGCTAACTCTAGTGTTGCAAAATACACCAAGGATAACACTTTTCAACCAAATGACAATAAGAATGTGACATAGACTGCAAATAAAATGGCTTATACCAAATAACCAAAGGTGCAAAAGGTACACCGAACCTAACACCATCATGTTATCTAAAGCCATAAATATTGCATTCAGTACAGTGTAATGGTAAACACCAAATTAAAAGGGACGGCATTTTAGCTACATGTGTACTACATGTACGAAATGCAAATTGGTAACATTTTCCAAATATTGCATACTGATAAAAGTGTAGTATTGACCAGATAATTCAAGGTTGAAAATGCTGGCTTATAATGCAGCAACATTAAAACCATAAAATAATTTCTACTGGAATTCAATTTGTTTAAATCTTTCTAGAGCACCTACCATAAAATATAAATAATGTCCCTAGTAAGATGAGAAAAGTAGAAGAAAAAAATGCACCAAATTAATATTGAAAACGTCTAGCAAATAATTTTCTCATGTAAAATTTTTAAAAATGTCTACCTTTTTGCACCGGAACACACCGCAATAATAAAGCTTCACTAAGATAATGTGAGAATTCAGTATTCGTAAGTCCCTGAAAAACCATAAGCTAAGATAACATTCATACAAATTAATCAATTTTATAAAACTGGAGACAGATATGGTGACAGATATATAAAATTACACAAATATATTACTTCAGTGCGAAAAGTTACAAATATCAGAAATATTAGAAAAATATTTCTATACTAATAATACACTGTCTAGAGTGCATTGTGTAAATTCATTGCACTCGAGGCTATATTATTAGTTTTATAAAACTAAGCTCAACCACGGATTGTTTCATTTTGCTGGATTATTGAAAACAGACTCGCCACAATTAGTAACCCAGTCTATCTACTCTCTAGAGTGTGAATTTGTTAAGGAATTTACAAAATTAATCATCACTTCTGCACTCGCTTCTCAGAATTTGACTCTGCAGCTCAGCAGATCAATCACAGTCGCCGAAAATCAGAAAATGTTCTCGTTAAAAGTGAGAATTATCAAAGAATTGTATGCATTCCCATTCCAAGACTTCCCAATATCAAACCACATACCATATAATTTACGAAATTGCACACATTTATTTACTACAGAACAGATAATTTACAAAATGAAGCAATTTCCATCATATTTTTATCACTTTCGCAAGATCGTCTTCGATCGAACTATGTAAACAAGCATTGTGACGTCACAGCCGTGCAAAAAGTTGCGCAACCAAAACGAGTAATGCATGGGGTTGCACCCTGTTTTGCACGGTCGTGCATGTTTGTGGAAATTTAATGAATAGTCACGTGACAGGATTTAACCAATCACGTTACAGAATTCACCAGAGCTGTTTTATAAACAACATTATTAGCTGCTCTGGGTGTGGAGATTCATGCAAATTCTGAAAATGTATGCAAATTTATGCAAATTTATGCACATTTTGGAGATTTATGCAAATTCTGCAAATTCATTTCAAATATAGTACTTTTGTGTGAATAGTAAGCAAATAATTACCGTTGGTGAAGGTGATGGGACAATCTATCACTTCCAAGGCGATCTGGATGTAGCTATCTTTCCGAAGCGAAGCTGAGGAAAGATAGCGTATACATTCAGATCGCCGAGGAAGTGATAGATTGCCATCGCCTGAAACCAAAAGGTGATTATTTGCTTTATATTCCACATCGAACGGTAGATCTAGTCTATAAGCAGGCCTAGTCTAACACAAGTCTTAATTACAGCTGTTACTAGTACTAGGTTTGATCTACTTACCAACATCAATGTTATTCCAATGTCCAATGTGTATGTTGTTTCCAGCATTCGCAATAATCTTGGAACACTTTACTTTCACTCTCAAGCAAAAAAAGTTCCATTTCAGCTCCGTTAGAACTCAAATCTTACGTCGAACAACAGAACAAGCAATTAAACAATAACAATGCAGCAAACCTAACCGTGTACTGTTATACTAATATGTACGATACGTATGCATACACAGTGCATGCATATAGCGTATGAGCTTGAAACAGTGTGCTACGTACGTGTATGCACAACGAATACAATTAAATTTGTAATTCGCGCGCATAGAGAACCCCGCCACATCACTTGGGTACGGAATTTGACTAGCCACACACGAGCTCCACAGTCAAGTCAATGCAACCGCAGTGAAAGTGCGTTGCACTCACTAGATAGTACTTTTTATCTAGTGAGTGCAACACACTTTCACCAAAGATATCTACAGAGTGTAACGAAGTTTTCTTCTCCCATCAATGATGGGCGAAACTATGCTTCATCACGTGATTAACTTTTGACCAATCGTAGAGCAAGATTCTTAGTATGTGGAATATAATTATAAATATCAGAAAAGCTAGAAAAATATTTCAAAATATTAGCTGCTCATGCAAATTATGCAAATGTATGCGAATTCATTTTTGTGCAAACAACATACATTACAATGACTTGGAAATATGTATACATGTATATATTATCTCTATTTGTAACCATATATATATCGCAATAATCCACAATTACAAAAATACATAACCATTCGCAGCATTATACACAATAAATGTAGGTAACTATCCTACATAATTTGCTTTGTGTTTGTTTGATTTTAGCAGGACTTGACACAAGCGCTCACCCAATGGCTCGGGGGTGCATTTCACATAGATTCCAAGTCGAACTTGAATCACAAGTTGGACTTACAATTATGGTCAGGTAATTTGTAGCTTCGGAATTAAACATAGTCAAGAGCCCAAATGCAAATATTTGACACTTTTAACACAAATTCACATCAATGATATGAAGCATCTTTGATTGTAAAAAGTGTAAATGATTTTTTGTTAAACAAATAGTAGGCATTTTAAAGAAATTGTTCAACAAATTTACAAAAAAAACTAGTGACTTTCCATAATGTTCAAGTCCAACTTAGAGTTAAATTCAACTTAGGATATTTGTGAAACACCCCACTGGTTCACATAGGCAAAGGGTTTGTCTGTTATGGAAGGCATGAATGGGACTCACTGTTCGCACAACTTATTATCACCCTCTACTTTTACTAACACAAGGAAAATATTTCAATTCAATGTTTATACAAGCAAAGAATGTCTGGAAGTTTGGAAGTGCAAAACGGAAAGCATGGAAGGAGAATCTTTATTGTTATTCTTCATCTTCATGGGAGGTAATGTGCAGCAGTAATACAACAATGATTTGGCAAATAGGCTCTACTAACTGTACCATGATGTATACATGTACTACAAAGTTGTACCCCTTCAATTGTAACATTCTAGTTCTAAGTGAATCCTACTTAGTGTCCATTGACTCTAGATAACTCCAAACTAATTGTATCAATAACTAACCTCATTGTAGGGTGCAGTGACTGTAAAACCGACTGTCCCTAGTGTAGCTACATTACTCCAACCCCTTTGATTTGACCAACTTTAGTAAGGAATCTTGTATAGTATGCATCAACCTGTTTAATACGAGGTTATGAAATCCCCATAGACTTTGTACACAACCAACTCGGTGGCCAAGTAGTTAGTTAAAGAAATCTACAATCTGAATTGATTACCGCGCTCAGTGTAGTGTGCAGTGACTGTAAATATCCCCAATCCTGTAGATACTGTATTACTATTTCTCAAAGCTTCTTGTTTAGTCGTTGGCACTGTAATTCAACTGTGGCGGTAATTTATGTTCGCAATGTTGCTGTACCCCTGTTGATTTTGCCAACTCTCAAAGTGAATCCCAATAGACTGTGTAGTCACTGTAGATTAACCCTATCCAAAACAGAATTGGTATTGTATTGCTGTTTCCCATAGCATATGTATACTGTATACAAATTGTCACTTTGGCTGTACTGTGATTTAACGATACACCTGTGACCCCCATGAACATTGAGCGTAGTTATATCGCAGTCTACATTGAAAGCAACACTCATTGTAGTGTGTAGTAGCTGTATATTATCCCAGAGCCTGTATTGTATTGCTGTGTCTCATAGCTTGCTGTGCAGTCATTGGTACTTTGCGGAAACGGCTGCTGCGACTCCCTCGATGAACTCTAATGTGTTTACGTAGTCTGCCCGGGTAACGCTGTCATGAAATAAAACAAATTAAAAATTACCAATTTAGAAATGTGTTGGTGCAAGTTTGGAATATGTGACCGGCTATAGTAAAACCCTGCACTTGTCGGTAAAAATCTAAACGTAGACTTGTTTACCATTATAAATCCCTATCACAAGCTTTCATTTTTATGATTTTGGCTAACAAATTCGGCGAAGATATGATTGTTTTAACTTTACAATCATAATGTGAACTTAAAATGCCAATGTCTTGAACACATGAATTACCGACAAAGACAGGGTTTAGCTAATACCCGGTCACATAATATATTATATTGAGGTATGCCTTTAAAAATAAGTAATTAATTTCATATTGCAATAGCTATAGTACGAATTTCAATGAGTCATACATGTTGACATAGTCTGCCCGGGTATCACTGTGTCAATAAATAACATAACATAACAAAAATGAGTGATTTAGCAAAGATGTGGCAATAAGGAATTTTATATTGCCTCAGCAACAGCAACAAACGGAATGTAGTCTTAACTAGTCTGCCTGAGTAACACTCTCAATAAAAAATAAAAAGAAGTTGAAAATGAAATTATAATCACGAAATGTTTGTGTACAGGTTTGAATAATTCAAACATTGACAAGAGGCAAAATTGTAATAACCACATGCATGTTGCCACAACGTAAGTAACAACCTTATTGAATTGAAATGTGTCCGCATAGTCTGCACAATCAATAAATTAATAAATATACAATAAAATAATAACAACTTATTTGGTGTAAGTTTTAAATTATTACAATATTGTAAAGAGGCAAGCTTCTGTTAATGACGCAGTTCATGTTTGTATCGTCATTGTAGCAAAGGGTACCACTTCTCCAAAACAAACTTCCTATAAATAAAAGGTGACATTGTTAGTAGTCCATTCCACCAAATGTTCAGATAAACATGTTTCGAGAAAAATTGTATAATTGGAAAAAAAAGCTTCACCATACTACAACGTGTGTCCATGGGTCGGCATACAAAGACTACCTTTTGTCAAGGACAAACGCATCGTCCGTGAATCTATTGTCTCCAAACATACGGGTTAATATTTACACACTCGCAAACGTATGCGCATACGGAACCATTAGTAAGTGGTGGAAATAAATTGCATTGGTTATGAACTACATAACTCTTTGACAAATATTGGGCATATATTTGATATCACAAAACGGTATAAAAATATTTCATTATAATAAATATGGTTTGGTCAAACTGAATTTTAGTAACCAGAACCTGCACAATTTCATTACATACTAATAGTTATAACTCCACCATGCTTGAAAGAAACTAAACATTACATAACGCCTGAATGAAAAGTCTGTTATCATTAAAAATGAGCCGGTCCAACTCAAGAGGGCGCTCTCTAAAACTCATCGGTTTCAACAGTTTATGATATAATATTGTGCATGTGATGTTTTGTTGAAAAAGTGATTAGATGGAGGTGGACATGGCGGAGTGGGTGGGGAGGAGCTGAGAGGTAGTTTCGTTAACCTACCATCATCATACATTAATTTGGACAATGTTTACCCATGATCGATAGGAGAAATTATTTGTTATAAGGTTTATTATGGAAAGCTGTTAGTTTCTTTGTACAATAATTAAAACAGTTGTTTTCAAAAGGGAAACATATTTGTAATATTATCAATGAACCCTGAAGTTATTGATATGCATTAGTGGAACAAGTAAAACAAATAATTGCGTGTTGTTGTGCCTGTTCAAAGGCGTACCCAGGGGTAGTACACAGCTGCATTTTTATGCGGGTGTCGCTGACTTTGCAGTTCTGCGTGTGCTACTTATGGGCGACGTGATAGACTAAAATAACGTTATTTAGCATGCTTTACGGGAAAAGTATGTGTCAACAAACAGCAAAGTGCTTTTAAGAGTGAGGCAGAGGAGCAAATAATGAAAAATGTTCTCCTTTATAAACAAGGATGATTGAACAAAGTCATGTAAAAAGGGCACTATAAAATATGTTTGTTATATATCGGACATCGTCTGCTAATGATGACTTGCGCACTACATGACGCCACAGTATTTCAGCTGGTTTCGGCGGGACTTTTGGTGCCATAATGGGCTTATGAATTACCATGTCATTGATGATAACTCCTCAATAACAATGTTTTGAAACACTTACTTGTAATATTCGTGTTATGGAGTATGTATGAAATATGGAAATATGACCTAAATCTGAATTCAAAATCAATGAAATTATACAAGCGGGGAATGTGTCGCTTTTGAACAAAGACAATAGATACCCAGTCGTCTGGATAACACACACATTTGACAGGAAAGATGATGAACTGGTAGAGTGAACTATTCATTGTATAACAGTTAAAGGGATCTAGTAACATTGTCCCAATCCACATAACTTCATCAGAAATATAGTGGTTAATTCCTAACGTGCCAAGCTTGCATTTTTGCGAGTTGCAATGCACATAAATGCCATAGACCATTAACATCCCTGGCACGTTAAGAGTTAAAGGGATCTAGTAACATTGTCCGAATCCACAGAACGTCCTCAACAATCTAGTGGTTCTCTCATAACTTATTGTATTCATATTACCAATACAAGCATGGAACGGGTTTGATTTGTGCATTTCCCTTTCGTTAGAAATATATTATCGATTGAAGTGTTCAGATCTTTAACTACCCACTGGATAGTCTTAACAGTGTAACAAGTCAGTGCAATCGGTAAGGAATATCACTATGCATTTTTGCTTATTACTCGGCCATTTACCATGCATTTAACGTGACATTTTCACACAATACTCAAACGACATATCTGATCCCAAACATAAACATTATACAAACCATTCATCACTTTCTGCACATGTCAACAAAGTAACTAGATCCCTTTAATATAATATGATTGTGCTTCAACACAAAGCAACAGTCCTCCTCTGCCATGCAGTCTCATCACAACTGCACCCGTAATCATCTCGTTTGAAGAAAAAAAACATGCATTCTAATACAGTACATACACTATACACATCTCAAAAATGCACACAGGATGAACTAATAGATCATACTAGTTCATGTTTAGATAGTATAAAGCTGTTTATTCAGTCTTTCTCAAACCTGGAATATATGCATCATCGTTTATTAGAAACCTAAACTGTTTTTTTTTAATAACTATAATTATATATAGTAGAGTTCCACATTAGGTAAGTTACAATCATCATAATTATTTATGGAAGACAAACAAATAACCATCATATTGCATGGTAAACACAAAAGTATACATGTGAATGACCGCAATTGATAATTATATTATTGGAACTTACAACTTACAATCAATATGACCTGGCAAAATGATTGGTGCTTCCCAAAATATTATTCCACATAACTTCAGTAATCATTACACGATAGCAGTTGATGACAACTGGTGCAAACAATGCTGCAATATCATGCAACAAGACAACTAAGTGTAATATATATAAATATATATACTAGCCCAAGCTGCCCAACGGGCGCTGAAGGCTAATTAACACCCGACCAAGTACCCATTTATACTCCTGGGTAGAGAGCAGCAATGTGGATTAATTGTCTTGCTGAAGGACAAACGGAGTGGGCAGGGTTCGAACTCGGGATCTCGAGATCAGAAAGCGCGCGCTCTACCGATCTTGCCACACCACGTCCATGTTGTGAGGAAATAAAAAACTGAGTGTCGAATTTGAGAGAACATGCAATTTTAATGGCAGAATAAACTTTATTTGGTCAAAATCGACCCAGAAACGGCTGAAATATCAATAATTATATCGGATCTTATAATTATTTGGGGCCCAAATAATCAGATGATTTTTCAAAAATTCTAAAAAATGCTTGTTATAACACCATTATTTGTAGCAAAGAGCTGATTATACAAATGATATAGAGGCACTATCCGGTCATGATATATGCAAACTAATGTTGATGTGAGTCCTGAAACTTTCTACACAAATTACATGAAATAAATGTTTATGCAACATGATACAAAATGTACAAAGAACGGAACAAACATCAAACTTTATACGTTTGAAACACTGAGGACATGCGGGAATTAGTTGTTAACGTATTGATGTGAGCAGCTCGCATCACGAAAGTAATCCATCTAATAACGTATTTTCATTGAGCACATGATGCCGCAGAGAGCGATATAATAATAATAATCTATAGACAATTATATAGCGCATGTATACTGCACAATAACCATCCATTATATCACACATAGTGTAGCAGTATAGAAAGCAGTAGTACATGTACACCTAAATAAAAAAATAATTAAATAAAAAATAGAATGCATACGACTTTCAAGGTATTGTATTAAAGGGATAGTTGAGTTTTGGTATAGAGGGCGCTACACAAACATTTTTTTGGGTGAGATAATGAAAATCTGAGTGTCAAATTCGAAAAAGCATACAATTTTAATGACAGAATAAACTTTATTTGATCTAAATCGGTTCAGAAATGTCTGAAATATCCATAAACATAACCATTTGTAATAAAAGTGGGGCCCCACAAATATTCGACAATTTTGAACCAGCCGTTACAAAAAAACTAAAAAACTAAACTAAAAAAAATTTACAAAAGAGATATTTAGATAGTGGTTGATTATGTCTCTATCTAATAACTTTTTCAACAAAACATGAAATGCACAATATTTTATTTAAATGGCTGAAACCGATGAGTGTTTAGAGAGCGCCCTCTTGAGTTTGAACGGCTCTTTTTTAATGATAGCAGGCTTTTTAACTTACCTAGTCATTTATAATTTTGTATTCCTTTCGAGCATGGTGGAGTTATAACTATTATTTTGTAGTAATTGTGCAGGTTTGGGTTACTTAAATTTAGTTTGACCAAAACTGTAATCTCTTTACCAGAACTTAACTATCCCTTTAACGGTAAACTCAAGACCACGTGGTTGTTCGCATGTGGGCGAGCCTTATTTGTCTACTGGTGACAGTTCAGATAATGTTTTAATCGAATTATGGATTGACCTGCTAACAATGGAAACTCTAGAATATTTGATAATACGATATGGCAGTATACACCCTCTGTGTAAATCACGGCGCTTTACTGGATGAGTAATGCCATTTGTTATAAGTCATTATGAATGTAAGCATTTTATACTAAACAATACTTGTAGACGACGCCTCACTCTAAGGTTGGAAAGTACAAGTATTCTTACAATAATTTATCACTGGTATCATTTTTTGTTCGATAACTGATGTAGGCCCTGATTTGCGTGCAAAAGTCTTCTTCATTCTTTTAAAGGGATCTAGTAACTTTGTTGACATGTGCAAAAAGTGATGAATGGTTGGTGCAATGTATATTATTGTTATCTCATATGTCCACATGGTATTGTGTGAAAATTTCAAGTCAAATGGACATTGCATGGCCAAGTAATGAGCGAAAATGCAAAGTGATATTCAATAATCACTCACTTTGTACACAGAAGAAAAACTCGCCCGGAGTTTTTCTTATCTGAATACTTCGATCGTACATATCTTTGTAACGAAAGGGAAATTTGAAAAACCGAAACCTGTCCCATGATTTTATTGTTAATACAAATACAACAAGGTATGAGGGAACCGCTAGAATGAACAATTTATTTTGAGGATTTGGACAATGTTACTAAGTCCCTTTAAAGGTAGTTCGGATTCATAAATCAGACGCGCATATCCATCTTGCGAACTCCTTGCGTATGGGGCGAAATACACATTCGCACAATGTGCGCAAACTAGTCTAGTTTACAATAATACGACTTGCGGTGTAAATCTAGTTGAATGCTTCAATGTAAAGGCAGGATTGGACAATAATTGAAAGGGTAATGAAAGGGTAATTGAAAGGGTAATGAAGTTGTTCATACCATGCTAAACATGCACGTCACTCATAGCAAACTATTACACACTGGATAGTGAAAAGGAGTACTATGCAATGTTACGGTTACGATAATTTGCAATCACAATAATTTAGATACATAATTAGTTTGACATCAGTTTTGAAAGGATTGTGTGAAACTCTCCTCAATTTAGTTACAGAGTGAACCTCTTTTTGAATACAAGGCATTCCTTGCCGTTACAGACGACCATATCCCCTTGTGCTGTTATCACAAGGCCACTGCTCGCTAGAAATATCTGAACGCCGTATGCTAATCCTCTGTGCACAGGGAATGAGACAACTTCTCTTCTCTCCTGATCACCCTCACCGGACATCTGATCAATCACAGCCATGTTACGTCCCTCATCCCAGTACACCACGTACATGTCATCTGTCAGGAGATCGATGGCGCTATGCAGAAGCTTCTTACCGTGAGTGACGTCCCTATGTGCTCCATGCATGTCGATGATGAGAAGTTTATTACTGGGTGGATAGGGATGCGCGATGACGTCACCTGTTGCGAGTACACCGCAAATAACCCCTATGTTCTCTTCACATCTGATCGTATTGACGATGCAGCCATCTTTGGGGTTGATAACGTATAAGCATTTCTGGCCGCTCTCAGCAGCTATGATCATCCCATCATGACCATCAGCTACATACACCTCTGACTCATCATCTATCGTGTTCCTTGGTAACGTGATATCTTTGATCAGCTCCCACTGTCTGTTATACAGACTGATGCATCCAAGCGAGCTGTCACCAGTGCAGTCTTCCATGTATTTACCACACATTATCGTGTCCTCATCCAGCAGTGCGCACGATACAATACATTGCTTCCCATCACTTGTGATCACTCTCCGGGATGTTCCGTTCTTAACATTGAAGCAGTATGTGTGGTTCTCATCATTACATGATATAATAATATCATCGTTACTCGTACATCTCACAATGAAAGGTTTGTTGATATCGACCGGTATTTCCGCTGTCGAGCAAAGCTCCCATTCCCCATCATAACCCCCAATTCTTCCATTATACCTCTCATTCCCAACACCCCTGATAAACCGCACATCTTTAACTGTACGTGTAATATGTTCGACCACGCCCTCATCGACCTTCTTCCCTAAAGTGTCAGTGAGTGATGTGATCAGCTGTTGTGCGCCATTCAGAAGTTCCTTATCATCTTCAAGCAGTGTTTCCACTCGCTCAGCTGCTTCATCCACGCGTTTAATGACATCTCTCGAATCGCGCTGTAAGTCATCTATCTTGGCCTGAGTCGTGCCGGTTATTGATGTGACGTCAGCAAGCAACTCGCGTCGTCTGATCTCGATTGGTTGTCGATATTTCTCCGCCTCCACATGACATTGCTTTAGACGCGCCTCTCTCTTGTTGTTGATTTCCTCTGTTATCTTCCGTATCTCCTCATCTGCCTCGTCATTGATCAGTTTCGCAGCACATATTTCTATCTCCTTGCTCCCTACCATCTCATCACCAATGATAGTATTAACTTCCAACTCTACGGACTTAATATGTGTAACAGACACTCGCCTACACTCACTTACTTTGTTATCGTACCCTATACAGTACAGTTGTTTCTTACGTAATGCGAATCTCAGGTTCAGAAGTTTAGTCCTCTTGTCTGTGAGTGCAACGTGTACATCTTCTAGCTGACAGGGTTTCTGATGATCTTTGATGGCGCATATCTGGCAGACCGCTAGCTCGTGGTTTTGACAGTACAGTTTAACAGGCTTGTCGTGCTTCTCACATACAAGAGCAAGTTCATCTTTCTTTATTTTCCTGATGTTGCCGGTTTTGGTGGAGCAGTCCTCACATAGGTTCTTCTTTTCCTTCACGTAGTACTCCAGACCGCTAGCGGACAGACACCCCAGGCCGTCACATCTGCATTCATCTTTGTCGCTGAATCCAGACGCCATATTTAATATGATTAATGGGTACGTACCCTCGCTCTGCATTGTTAAAGAAAATGAAATAAACATATTAGATACCTTCGCATCCTCTGAAGCGAATCAGTAATCATCATTGAAGGGAAATGAATACCTAGCAACTTGACTTACTTAGTGTGATGAGAGCATAACTGCTGGCATTTATAGTCACTTAATTCCTCTTGAATATTCACAATTAAAAATATTCAAGATCGTATGGACCACTGTCAGCTGCTTTCAATGCCCACACGAATCGCGGTGACATGACGTGGCAGGCGGAGAACACAACAGGTGCATCAGACCCGTGGGCATTTAAAGTACACGACAGTGGTCCATCACATACAGTAAGCCAAAATGCTAGGATTCCTTCTCTTTTAATTTGGGAAATGTAAACCAACAAATAAACCCCTCACAAAAAGTTCCGCAATTTAAGTTTGAGCGTTCATATCTCTCCTATTACTGTTTTACCGTTCATGAACTTGGTATCATTGGAAAGCTTGTATTCTCCCCTTTTGGTTAATATGACATTTTGCTATGAATATTTTATTATGGAATGTGCATGACACCCGACTATATAATGAGGCAAAGTCGAAAGTGAAATGTTTCAAAATGCATTAAAATCGTCAACAGTGTACCCTCCTTTTGTTCGCAGAATAAAGTGTTCTCAATGATGTTAAAGGAGGGGGAAAATCCCGGCTTTGATTCAGGTTTATAGCTTTAAATATGTGCCTTTATTGATATACCACACTCTTTTTTTCAAAGAAATCCTTAAGTTGGGAAAAAAAGGTAAATTTCATGCAACTTTTTTGCTTTATTTCGCATCGGCGTTCCATGCTCCTAAAAAAAGTCATTTATAGCAGAGCGGGAATGTGCGCACGTGTCACCCGATTCATGACATCACATGCAGACCGCAACGCGGAGGAATGTGCATTGTTTACATGCAGAGCCTATGACTTGCTTGTAAAACACGTTTTTGCTTGTAAATTGAGGTTTTACTAAAAATGCTTAAGAATTGCTAAGAAATGAATTGTAGCAGGATGCAGCTACACATCTGAGTGTATATCGTCCATGATATAAACCTGAACGAATGTTTGCAAATATTGAAACAAATGTAAATAATATCTCTGTGTCAACGTGAGTATTGCACTCAGCGTGTACGTCTATGACCGAGCTAAACTGCGATTGCCTGCAGGTGACGTCACAAAGATGACGTCATTTTTTGTTCGCCCGGGACTCGGTTTTTTTACGGGGGTTCCGAAAGTGAATTTACAAGTTGATTTTTTTATTTTACCGGGTTTTCCCACGAGGAAAATATGTTTGTATTAGTAATCTTCATGAAAATCTACCTTAGATACAGTAAAACCCAATTTTGAGGCAGTTTTCTTGTCACCATACCTTTAAGTCGGCTATGCGTGAATGTCAACGGCGAATCATCATTTATCTAGAGGATGAAATGTGTCTTTATAAATTTGAGGTAGTGCAATAACGTTTGTGTATGTTGCTAGGAAGATGTAATGTATTTTATTGACGGATTGAGAAATTGTCATTATGTTTGAATTGTACACGGATTATTACCGCAAGTTTGTCAGTTTTCCAAGTTAACATACAATCCACCACAATTACAGTACAAATGTCACTTTTCATTGTCCAAACAACTGAAGAATTCATTAATGTATTCATGACCACTTCAAAATAATTCCATCATCCAGGAGAAATGATAATACGCCATTGACATCACATATCATCGCCTCAACATCATTCAAAACATCACTTATTCGCCCAAATACATGATAAGTCACATTGACGATATCAATGCATTTTGCAAGATTTCACTTTTAACGTTGCCCCATATTCGGTATTCATGGTAAAACATCCATGACAAATGTAATACCAATCAATTTTTCCAATGATACTAGATTTATAAACGGTTATAAAGTATTATGAGAGATGTAAACGTTTAAACTTGAATTGCGGAACTTTTTTGATAAAACACAATTCATCCCCTCATAGCAACAACTGGTAAAAATGACGTCTTATTTACGTCGTGTACGTCGTCTTACAGACGTCGTAATTTGACGTCAAAAAGTGAAGATTTTGCACCCGCGTTTCACGTCATATAGACGTTATATTTTGACGTGGTAATGACGTCTTTTCGTCATACAAAGACGTCTTTAAGAAGTCATTTTGACGACGTCCTTATGAAAAAAAATAATTAATCTTTAAAAGACGTCACAATGACGTCATTATGACGTCTTCTATAACGACACAAATATATCATGTCAAAAATGGTCTGTAAAAGACGTCACAATGACGTTATTATGGCGTCTTCTATACGACACAAATTGTCATGTCAAAAATGGTCTTTAAAAGACGTCACAATGACGTCATTATGACGTCTTCAATACGACACAAATTATCATGTCAAAAATGGTCTTTAAAATACGTCATGATGACGTCCATTATGTCATCTTCTATACGACATACGACGTGTTTACCAGTTTACGACCAAATTAAGACGTCTTAAAGACGTCAGTCTGCTATCAGGTTCTTCGTAACAACGTACACAAACTTAATTGCACCACCTCAAACTCATTAAGACACATTTAATCTTTAAAAAAACACAATAATACGCCACTGACATTCACGCATGACCAACTTCATTCAGAACACTTTATTCTCCTAAACAAAGGAGGAGACGATGCGGCTGTTGACAATATTGATGCATTTTGCAACATTTCACTTTTGATTGCCTCATATTTTGATGTCATGCACATTCCATGATAAAATATTCATTACAAATTTCATAGTAATGTAAAGGAGGAAATTCAAGCTTTCTAATGATACCAAGTTCATGAACGGTAATAAAGTAATAGGAGATACATGAACGCTCAAACTTGAATTGCGGAACTTTTTGTGAGGGGTTTATATGCTTTACACATTCCTCCCAAAGGTTTAGTTACGGTCCTGCATGAATTTACATCTTTGGACGATGGTGGCCCAGGTAAAAAGAAAAATAGGGAAAAAATAGCCCTAGAAATTTATTTTTCCCCATTCTTTCATTCCAACAAATATATTTTAAATAGGAAGACTTGGAACAAAAAAATATGAACAAAATAGTGACAAAATTTCGACATTCTGAATAAAAAATAGTGAAAAAATAGGGAAAAAATAGTGACAAAAATTACTACATTCTGAGAAAAAAAATAGTACAAAAATAGTAAAAAAATAGGGACAAAATAGTAAAAAAAATAGGAAGAAAATAGTGATGAAAATCTTACATTCAGCATAAAAATAGTAAACAAATAGTGAAAAATATGAAAAAATAGTGAAAAAATAGCGGGGAAAAGAGTGAAAAAATAGGGACTAAATAGTTGAAAATAAACGTGCGGAAATTGTATTAATTTTCAAAAAATATAATTAAGTTATGAATTGATATCAATTGTATAGTGTATTCACGAGGATTAAAGTCTATATAGCTATATTGATTCATGTATTGTAAAACATGCAATTTTAAGTGAATTAGGGTATGGCCAATTAGTAACATAAAATCTAGTACGTGGGACATTGTTATACATTTTCAATTATACATGCATGCATGAAATGTTAAAATACAAGTTAGTTATTGGACTATACCGGTTAAATGTTATATCACTATGGTCACTGTTAATTAGGTGAGATGGTTTATAAAATACATGCAACAAAAGAAACACTTTCTAGTAAAATCTCACCAATTATCCAAGCCTCCCTATACGGGCCTAGCTCTTACCCGCCAAATTAAAATTTCAGTTGGTTTTGACCATTTAAGGATTGTTTTTAATTTGCATTTCTTTTTTTTTAAAGGACCTAAAAGAAGTTCAAATTAATGTATAAAACATGTAAAAAATTATACAATATTTCATGCCATTATTTGTATATTTTCATCTTTGTTAAATAATTTGTTGAAATTTTGGGGTAAAACATTTGGGTAGAACATCAAATTGGCAACACTATTTTAAACCTATTTTTTCTGACTTAGGATTATTTTTTGTGTAAATGCCTATTAGTAATACTGTATATTGGAAAATGATAAATTTACTTGAAAATATAAAAAAAAACAATCGATTAGAATTTAAGTCAAAAGAAAGAGGGACAAATTTGTACAAATTTACTTTAAAAAGATAAAGTCATAGAAAATTGTTTTTAAATATTTTTAAAATTGTCAGGATTGAAGTCCAAAGAAATATGAATAATTATTATATTGACTAGAAATGTATTAAGTTAAAGAAAATACCCCCAAATAGTTTTGATATTGTCAGGATTGAAGTCAAAAGAAATAGCGAAAAAAATAGTTGAATTTACTCGAAAAACACTAAGTCATAGAAAATAGTAAACAAAAATCCTAAAAATTATCGCAATCAATTAGTCAAAATAAATAGGATAAAAATAGTTTCAATTACTGGAAAATCACTAAGTCATAGAAAATAGTAAACAAATAGTTTTAAATATAATCACAATTAAAGTCAAAATATATAGGGTGAAACAAGTTTCTCTGGAAAATCATTAAGTCATAGAAAATAGTAAAAAAATAGTTGTAAAAATAATCAAGTCCAAATAATTAGGGGGAAAATTGTTTCAATTTACGCAAAAATCACCAAGTCAAAGAAAATAGTAAAAATATAGGGAAAAAATAGGGATAAAATAGCAGATAAAACATGTTACAAAAATAGTTTTAAAAAATCATGTTGTAATCGAGCCCATAAAATAGGGAAAAAATAGGAATTAGTATGCTATTTTTCCCCCATTTTTTCGGGAAAAT